>CM077161.1:20577970-20877213 GCA_039583875.1 Platanthera guangdongensis | reverse complement strand
AGCCGGCCGAACTGAATTCTTAGCCTCACGGCCTGAAATCTAACATTGCCTTTATCTTTGCAGCTGCTGTGGTGGTTCCGCTGAACATGCCGCAGACGCCTGGCAGCCTGACTCTTACTCAAAGAGAGAAGTGAGCGAGGCGGGCCAAGCTGTCGCGAGTTGTGGAGGAGGAGGAGTCGGCCTCCTCTAGAGAGTTTATGCTGCAAGGAACGGGCAGCAGCCTGAAGGACGTCCATGGCGATCCGGCCTTGCGGTGGAGTCCGGACGGCAAGTCAGTGATGATCTCCACTGCCCTCCCCTACTGGAGGGGAGAAGAAGTAAGCCGTCATGAGAGCGTGGTTGGCAGCGCGCTGTATGGCAAGCGTAACCTGAAGGAGATACGCCGAGTTCCACCAGACGACCTGTCGCGACTAGCCGCGCAAGTCGGGGCATGGAGCTTCGTGGCAAGTCACTTCATGGGCCTTGCCTACAAGTAGCTGATGAAGGAGGAATAGCGGCCTGAAAGAGGCAGTTAGGGGAAAAACAGGAAGAAACAAGAGGCTAAAGGAAAGGGAGGCGGTAAGTCATTACGATACTCGTGCGGTTAGATTATGTAACCGCGCGGCCTTACCTCTACTTTTTTTGCAGTAAATGTACAACCCGGCCAACCCCATCTTCCAGGACAACGTCTTCCCGCAACTCGTCCAGGGGATCGATGGAGCGCTTAACCGCCTTCGGGACCTTGGCGGCTTGGCGACCGGCTTCACCGACTTCACTTGTGCCGACATCTACCCAACCCTGAAAGAGCAGGTGGCCGGCGTCTACAGGTCGATCAAGGCAAGGGCAAGGTCGGGAAGAAGTCGGCGAGGAGGAGGAAGACGTCGAGGAAGAGGGCGGCCAGGGAAGCCAGAGTGCACGCGCATCGTCTGAGTCCGGGGTCAAGAATCTGAGACCGCGCGGCCAGATTCGACAACTTCTGGCGGTTCAGGGAGCTCGGCGACTAGTAGCGGGTACTCTCAATCCCCCGTCGATGGCGGTGATTTAAATTCCCCTGCGGCTAAGAAACTTAAACCGGTGATTAGAAACTCTTTAACTTGTTTTTTGTATTCTGAACTTTTTTTTTGAAATCGGCGGTATTATTTGTAAACGCGCGATTAATGCTTTTGAACACTTAATGAAAATAGAAATGAAGGCAACTTACCTTTCTCTTTACTACATCTCACTTTTCTTACTCGTTTAAGTCCGCCCGGTCTCAGTATAACTTCCGATTTAATAGAATGTTAGCATATAAACCGGCCGAGTCAATAAGGCGGCTTAACGAAGTATTCGTAAGAGAGATAGATTTCCTTGTGGCTTATTTCGGAATATAAGTCAATAATAAGCCGCGCGTTAATAGTTTACACCGCCATTTGCTTAGTCGCCAAAAAACCATGACTTTGAACTATAAGATTGGGTGGGATTAGAAAACCGCGGCTTCTGATAATATAAGCCGACATAGGCAAATGGAAGCCGAAAGTTTTTGTGACGACAGGTCGCTGATCGACTAGTATAATTAATACCATAGTGTTGAAGCCAAAATTTGACTCCGACAAATGTTCACGAAATAGGGGCGTAGCCGACTCCTACTTGGCCCAAGCTCCGACCTCCGACTGGTCGTGAAGGACTAGAAAACTGGCCCAAAGCCGCAGCAGGGAGGTCCCACCGCTTACCCGGAAGGTCACAGAGAGCTTCCCCTCCAAAGCCAAAAGCTGGGCTTGGAGTTCCTCAGAAGACTGTGCCAAAATGAATCCTCTTAAGAGTCTGAAAAGTCCCTCCTGAAGAACACCTATGGGCTTATTTATAGATTTCAGAATCTGAACTGCCAATAACAAAACTGCACCGATCTGAAATTACCGGGGTACCCTTGGCTGGGTCTGGCAACAGCCAAACTCCGCTGTTCTGAGGAGCTATATGCAGTCCACTAAGGGTAAGAGGGTAAAAATACTCGGGGTAGAAGAGTAAAAACCTCTGTTTGATAGGAAAATATATAATATAAAGAAAGGCCTCTTCTCGCCCTGGCGAGTGGAAAGGTACCTACCGGCGAGAGGGGCCCCACTGCCCGTCTCGCCGGAGCCTCTCGCCCTTTACTATGAGATCTCCTTGCTGCTGGAGACTCTCTCGCCCATGGAGGCCCTCTCGCCTCCGAAGGCCCTCTCATCCCTGGATGGGGTATCTCGCCCCTTGGAGAGTCCATCATCTCGCCGCTTGCGAGTGGGCCCCCTGGTCCCATTTGCCTATCTCGATCTGTTTGCTTCTTGAGGGCTCTTTGCGAGCCCGAGGTTGTACACAATCCCCGCTCTTTTTGAGATTACTCTAAGCTCAAAAAGAATGTTCAACCGAGGCTCGTTATTTGAGGCACATTAAAAAACGAATTTATGAGGAATCTTCTGAGGCCTCCACCTGGCGCCCCGCTCTGCATTTTCTTCTTCTTCCCTATTCTTGAGTCTTTTGGAATGACGCACAGTCAAAGTTTTGGCGAACGTCTCGCACTGGTGCGAGAGCAACATAAGGCCAATGTGGCTTCCTTTACCTCTTCTCTGGTTCACCCTCTCGCCCCATCGTCTCGACTGAAAAAGACGAAGGCTGGGGGCCCATTATCTGCCGCAGGAGATTTGTCTCGCGTCGCTTTGGAAACCATCCCTACTCCCCATGCGCCCTCCACGGAAAAAGAGGTGGGTACTCGCTTTTACCACTGTTATCTCCGCGACCGGGTGCTCTCTCTTGTTGACTAATGCTTTTTCAGGGGGTTCTTGTGGTTCCGCCGCCCCCGAAGAGTCCGCGAGATGGTTCTGCTGCCCACTGCGAGGAGTTCGATTCGCATCCCTCATCTACTCCCCCAACTACTCCCAGCGAGAGGAGGGACGATCCATCCCCGGCCGCCGATACCTCTCGCCATCCTAGTAAGGGACCTTCCCTCGCCCTTTTGAATCCCCTTCGCTACTCTCACTCCCTTCTGCGAGTGCCTCTTCCACCTTGCCTCTGCACCCCTTGCGCAGATTCTCGGGCCAACTCTCCTATTGAGGAGCAGCCAAAGCGACTCTCCGTCTCGCCTCCTCCTGAAGACGGGATTGAAGACTATCTGGGTGACCCTTCAAATCCAGTGGAGATGAAACGGAAGATGGCTGAGCTCTTCCGGAAGCACGCGCGCCTCATCCACTCCTTGACTCTGGACAAGCAGGCCGCGGAGAAGCGCATCGAGTTGCTGGAAGGCGAGTGCGCTCGTCTATCTTCTGGAGCTAATGCCGAGCTAGATGTCGATAGCACCAACCCCGAGGCCATCATCAATGAGACCGATATGCAGATCCGTCTCGCGCGTCGTGGTCTTGAATACATCCGCTCCTTCCACTCGCGGAGTAGACCTCCTCGCGGGGGAGCTCGCGGTGGCCGCTGGGAATGGCGCCCGTACTGAAGAATGTCTGTCTCGCTATTCTTCTTTTTCTTCTTCTCGCAAAAGTTGTAATAATGGTAGTCTCGCCAAAGTATGCAGGGAGCTTGGTCCCCTGTGGGACGATTTCTTGACATATATATTTTTATGGCTTAATTTTTCATTCCCCTTTTTTAATCCTCCTTTTAATTTATGCTAAATATTTATATATATATTTTTTCTGATTGTGATGGGTCGCGCCGATCGAGGCTTAGGAGAGAGAAAAGTCATCGACTCTTCCCCTCCCCCCATATTTTCCCGCCCACTTAATCATTGGCTATGTATCAGTTATAAATATGCCTAGTCTGGGATTAGATGCCGCACTTTCCGCTTCTACCGTTACCCGAGTTCTTGGCTTTCTGACCTCTCCGCCTCGCCGGACCCTTCTCGCCTTCTTCTCTTAGATCTCTTGCCTATTTCTTCCTTCGTCTCGCCGAAGACCATTTCGCCAAAAAAGATGGGTAAGAAGAAGGTGGAGGAGGGTGAGGGGCGCAGCCGCTGCGGGAAAAGGTTTACTGACCATGACTTCCCGCTCGGCCGGTTCCCTCGAGAAGATCATGATAAATTTGCCCACGAGTACCTGGGAGAAGGAGTCGAGTCGCGTCCTCCCAAAGTCGGCGAGTGCATCAACACTTATTACCCGGGGGAACTCGCTTTTCCCGTCTCGCATTTCGAGGTGGGGCTGCGGCTGCCCCTTTGGCCAGAGGTGAAGTAGGTCTTCAAGTACTTTGGTGTCGTCCCGACATAGTTCAACCCTAACGCCATCTCGGTGTTGATCGCGTTTGCCTGCTACATGCGCCGGGAGCGCATCGAGTTCAGCTTGACGGCCTTCCGCAAGCTTTTCATCTACCACGCCAACGTCGATGGCGTCTCGTATTTTACTGTGCAGGGGCTCAAGGTATGCGAGACACCTAACAAGAACCATCACTGGCTCACCCGATTCATCTTCATCCGGGGAGACCGTGCGGACTTCGGCGGCATCCTTCTCGCGCCGGTCTCTCCGCCAGAGAGCTTCTACGCCACCCCCAAGTCAGCGGCCCAGAGAAGCTGCTGTGCGAGTACCTAGTTAGCAAGAACTTCGAGGTCAACTTCTTGCGGCGAGGTCTCGACTCGCTTCTCCCCGTGCTCCCGGGCGAAGGTATTCATTTCTTATCCTTTCATTCTTCTCTTCTCGCTATTTGCCGTTTCGCTTCTTCCTAACCCCTACTCGCTTTTAGGTGAGCGAATTGTTCCAGCGTCCCCTCCTTACAAGAGCAATATTCACCCCGCCAAAGGTCTTGATCTCGCCAATGCAGCGGCAGAGGCGGCGAGAGAGTCCCTAGCGGTCATCCCGCCCAAGCGTCCCGGAGATGACACGGTCCCCTCTCGCTCCAGCCCTCCTAAAAAGAAGATGAAGAAGGCTGTAGTTATTTCCAAGGAAAGGAGCAAGGCTCCTCAAGGGAGCCCTATCTCTATAGGGGAAACTCCACCGCCTCTCTCGCCTAATCACCAGGCTGCCTCGCCTACTCGCGGGAAGGTACTCTCTGCTCAACCTGCTGCCGCCTCCAACCTGCCCGCCGCGGCTTCCAACCCGCGAGTTGTTCCCCCTGAACAGGCGGCTGCCACCTCTTCTCGCGAGGGCGATTCCTCTGGTCGTCCCGCTCCCTCCTCTCACATGAATTACAATCTGGGTCCCATGGTTCACGATGCTGTCGGCGACCCGGTTCTGTTGTGGGGGCGGGACGCCAACCGCGTGTCCATCTCCACCCTCCTTCCATCGTGGAAGGAGCAAGAGGTCCCTTCCAGCCACGCCTTCGCCATAGGGTACGGCCTCTATGGCGGCCTTGACGCCACTTCGCCTGAAAGCGAGTCCACCAAGGACCTTGTGCTGAAAACTTGCCATCACCAAATGCGGGCCTTGGAGTTCTCGCACCGTTCCTCTCGCCGCCTCATTTATATTAATTCAAAGTGGAAAGCTAGCGAGGAAAATCTGGAGGCGGAACGGGAGAAA
Source organism: Platanthera guangdongensis (assembly GCA_039583875.1). Lineage (NCBI taxonomy): Eukaryota > Viridiplantae > Streptophyta > Magnoliopsida > Asparagales > Orchidaceae > Platanthera > Platanthera guangdongensis. The sequence continues at coordinate 20,871,781 of CM077161.1, read as the reverse complement.
TCCACTGGTCTAGCGAGAAGGTTATCAGATGTCGAGTCCCAGCTCGCGAAGGCCCAAGGCGGCATGGTAAGCCATGACTTTCTTTTCTCTTGGGTCTCTTTCCTTTCCCATCATTCTTGGCTAATTGCTAGGTCATCCCGCAGGATGCCGAGACGGCGGAACAACTGTGTTCGCGCGTGGCGGCTTTGGAGGAGGAGGTCCAGGTGTTGACGGCTGAGAACGCGCGCCTTCAGGCTGATGCTGCGTCGTCGTCTCGCCGCGAGCCCTTACAGACTCCCCCGCCACATTATTCTTTTGAAGAAGTCGAGGAACAATGCCGAGATGCTGGAGTTCGTGCTGTAGAGCTGGTGCTGCAAATGATGAAAGACCTGGGGGTTGTGAAGGACGAGTCCGAGTCGGTGACTGCACGCGACTTGGTCCCTGAGCTTTTTAGCGAGGAGAGCGATGATTATTCATCTGGCGAGGAGGACTGATGTGCCGCCTCCAAGATTTAGAATCACTCTCTCCTCTTTTTGATGTTGTAAAAACTTTTAAATCATATTCTTGCGGCATATGCCGAGTGACTAGCGAGTTCTCATTTTTGTTATCTCTATTTTTATTTCTATTTCGCGAAGTTAATCTCTGGCTTGTTTTGCCTGCGGGACGGTGCTACCACTTCGTCTCGCCGCGTAACCTTTATATTTATGCCTTTTTATGTTCTACGCGGGACGACTTCTCGACGCGTTTTCGGCCGCGAGCTGACGCAACGCCTTGCCTCGCGAGTGCCCTTTCGCTACCGGCGAGACGATCCTCAACAGCCATCCGCTGCGAGTACTGACACCTGTCCTATTCCACACCCTTTTTCCCTTAGTTTATTTTTGTACTTTAGGACTAAGTTGAGATAATAAGGTGTAATGTTGCTTTAAGGGGACCTTTCACCCTATTCTGCCAAAGTGAATTCTCTGCCCTGTCTCGCCCCGAGCTGGGGCCGAGCCGAGCTCGGGGTGTCGATGAAGATCTCAACTCAAAACCTATCCCCCACAGGCAAGCCTTCGGGTCTGCCAGCTAGATGGGAGCCTGCGCACCGGGTCTACCTGGGGCCGAGCCGAGCTCGTGGTGCCGATGAAGATCTCAACTCAAAACCTATCCCCCACAGGCGAGCCTTCGGACCTGCCAGTTAGATGGGAGCCTGCGCAGCGGGTCTACCTGGGGCCGAGCCGAGCTCGGGGTGCCGATGAAGATCTCAACTCAAAACCTATCCCCCACAGGCGAGCCTTCGGACCTGCCAGCTAGATGGGAGCCTGCGCAGCGGGTCTACCTAGGGCCGAGCCGAGCTCGGGGTGCCGCTGAAGATCTCAACTCAAAACCTATCCCCCACAGGCGAGCCTTCGGACCTGCCAGCTAGATGGGAGCCTGTGCAGCGGGTCTACCTGGGGCCAAGCCGAGCTCGGGGTGCCGATGAAGATCTCAACTCAAAACCTATCCCCCACAGGCGAGCCTTCGGACCTGCCAGCTAGATGGGAGCCTGCGCAGCGGGTCTACCTGGGGCCGAGCCGAGCTCGGGGTGCCGATGAAGATCTCAACTCAAAACCTATCCCCCACAGGCGAGCCTTCGGACCTGCCAGCTAGATGGGAGCCTGCGCAGCGGGTCTACCTGGGGCCGAGCCGAGCTCGGGGTGCCGATGAAGATCTCAACTCAAAACCTATCCCCCACAGGCGAGCCTTCGGACCTGCCAGCTAGATGGGAGCCTGCGCAGCGAGTCTACCTGGGGCTGAGCCGAGCTCGGGGTGCCGATGAAGATCTCAACTCGAAACCTATCCCCCACAGGCGAGCCTTCGGACCTGCCAGCTAGATGGGAGCCTGCGCAGCGGGTCTACCTGGGGCCGAGCCGAGCTCAGGGTGTCGATGAAGATCTCAACTCGAAACCTATCCCCCACAGGCGAGCCTTCGGACCTGCCAGCTAGATGGGAGCCTGCGCAGCGGGTCTACCTGGGGCCGAGCCGAGCTCGGGGTGCCGATGAAGATCTCAACTCAAAACCTATCCCCCACAGGCGAGCCTTCGGACCTGCCAGCTAGATGGGAGCCTGCACAGCGGGTCTACCTGGGGCCGAGCCGTGCTCGGGGTGCCGATGAAGATCTCAACTCAAAACCTATCCCCCACAGGCGAGCCTTCGGACCTGCCAGCTAGATGGGAGCCTGCACAGCGGGTCTACCTGGGTCCGAGCCGAGCTCGGGGTGCCGATGAAGATCTCAACTCGAAACCTATCCCCCACAGGCGAGCCTTCGGACCTGCCAGCTAAATGGGAGCCTGCGCAGCAGGTCTACCTGGGGCCGAGCCGAGCTCGGGGTACCGATGAAGATACCTCTTCCTGTCATTAGGACTTCACGAGAAATAATGAACGAGAAATAATTTGAGAAGTACATTATATTAATTATGCTTTGAGTACATGTCTTCCGCTCTCCCCTCTCATGGGTAGAAGCGTTTTAAGTCATCCCCACTCCAGGAATGGTTCAAGGTCCTACCCTCCACATCCTGGAGGTAGTAACCCCCCGCTTTCAACACTCTCTCTACAATATAAGGTCCCTCCCAATTTGGATTGAGCTTTCCCACCGGGGCGGACCTCCCTGCCGCATCGACCTTTTTTAGTACTAGGTCTCCTTCCGCAAATTGCTTTATCCTGATATGCTTGTCGAAGTGTTTTTCCATTTGACGCTTGATCTCTTCCTGTCTGATGGCTGCTACGTCTCGCAACTCCTCTGCCAGGTCTAGTGAGAGGCGTATGCCTTCTTCATTTTCCATCCTCCATGCCTCGTCTCCATACCCTGCAGCCACAACTCGTGGGGATCTGACCTCGAACTCCACCGGTAGTACCGCTTCACAACCATGGGAATGCTTGAAAGGGGTCTCGCCAGTGGCCGTGTTCGGGGTTGTTCTCAGAACCCATAGGACCGAGGGGAGCTGCTCTACCCAATTCCCTCTCAGATTCTCTACCTTCTTCTTTAGCAAGTTAACGATGATCTTGTTTTCCGCTTCCACCTGACCGTTGCTCCTGGGGTGGTGGACGGAGGCAAACCTGAGGTCGATGCCCAGCTGAGTGCAGAAGCTGATGAACTCTTCGCTAGCAAACTGGGGGCCGTTATCCGTGATGATGGCCTGAGGCTGCCCGTGCCTGCAGATGATCCCCCCCCCCCAGACGAAGTTCCTGATGACTTGGGAGGTCACCTTTCCTAGCGTCTTCACCTCCAGCCACTTGGAGAAGTAATCTATCATGACCAGGAGGAATCCTGTTTGTCCACTAGCTGGAGGAAAAGGCCCCACCAGATCCATTCCCCAAATGGCGAAAGGCCATGATACTGTGATGCTTCGGAGCCTTTGAGCCGGCAAGAGCTGGAAGGGGGCGCAGAGTTGGCATTTTCGGCACTTCCTCGCAAACTCCGTCGCGTCCTTTCTCAGGGTGGGCCAGAAGTACCCCTGCCTAACCACCCTCGCTTCCAACGTCCTCCCTCCGGAATGACTGCCACATTCCCCGGAGTGCACCTCCTCCATAATGTGTCTGGTCTCCTCCTCTGTTACGCATCGAGCTAGGAGACCTGAAAGCATCCTTCGGTGTAGTCCTCCTTCATGCATGAGATAATGAGCTGCCTTATGGCGGAAGTTTCTTGCCTCCTTGACCCCCTCAGGGAGGGTTCCTGTCAGAAAGAAGGTAACAAAAGGATCTACCCACGAGGGCCGCCGATCAACCTCCATTAGCTCCCCTTCTTCGATCGCTGGATGGAATAAATCAGTCAGGGCACCCCCTTCCCAAGGTCCGAACTTAGCCAATTGATCGGCAGCAGTGTTCTCTTCTCTGGGGACGTGTTGGATGGAGAACGTCCGGAACCCCCCGATGATCGTCCTCACCTTGGACAAGTATTTCACAAGGGTGGGCTCCCGAGCCTCGAACTCTCCACGTATCTGAGATGCCACCACCAATGAATCTGTGAAGACCTCAACGTCCTTAATCTCGAGCTCCTTAGCCAAGCGAAGGCCGGCTATCACTGCCTCGTACTCTGCTTGGTTGTTGGTTGTGGGGAAATGCAAGGCGACGGCTTGTTTTATGGTTACCCCCTGAGGATTTGTTAGTACCACCCCTGCTCCAAGGGAGTGCTTTCCCGAGGCCCCGTCGACCATTATCTTCCATGCTTCCGGTGGCCGCGGCTCCTCGACCCCGACCTCCGCGACGTAGTCTGCCAAGAAGTCAGCCACCACCTGTGCCTTAATGGAGAGCCTTGGTACGAAGGAAATGTTGAACTCACTCAACTCGATAGACCACTTGGCCAGCCTACCCGAGTGCTCTACCCCTTCAAAAATCTTCCGGAGAGGATGATCCGTCACCACCCTAATCGAATGTGCCTGGAAATATGGCCAGAGTTTCCTGGCTGAAACAACCAAGGCGTATGCCAGCTTTTCTAGGATACGGTAACGAAGCTCCGCCTTCCTTAGGATCCTGCTAACATAATAAATGGGCAGCTGCTTCTTTCCCTCTTCTCTGACTAGGACGGAGCTCACCGCCTCTGCTCCCACTCTTAGGTACAGGGTCAGATCTTCCCCCTCTTTTGGGCTTTGAAGCAGAGGAGCCAGGGAGAGTTGCTCCTTCAGCTTTTGAAAGGCTTCTTCGCACTCCGCTGTCCATTCAAATCTCTGATTCCCTCGTAGCACTTTAAAGAAAGGTGAGCACTTCTCCGCTGACCTAGAGAGGAATCTGCTAAGGCCGGCCAGCTTTCCTGTCAAGCGCTACACCTCCTTAGCGTTTCGCGGTGATTCCAGCTCCAGAATGGCTTTTACTTTATCAGGATTAGGTTCTACCCCCTCTGAGGTCAGAAGGTGCCCAAGGAACTTCCCACGGCTGGCCCCGAAAACACATTTTAAGGGGTTCAACCTCATTTTGAACTTCCTCAAGGTGGAGAACGTCTCCTCCAGATTCTCGAGATGCGAGTTCACCCCCTTGCTCTCTACCATGAGATCATCAACGTAGACTTCTAGGTTCCGACCCCTCTGGCCCTGAAAAACTCGATCCATCATCCATTGGTATGTCGCTCCCGCATTTTTTAACCCGAAGGGCATCATGTTATAACTAAAGCACCCTTCCCTTGTGATGAAGGAGACGTCCTTGACGTCAGGAGGGTGCATCCGGATCTGATGGTAACCTGAAAAAGCATCCAGAAAACTCATAACAGAAAAACCAACGGCTGAATCAACCAGCGCGTCGATTCGAGGCAGGGGGTAGCAATCCTTAGGGCACGATTTATTTAATAACAAAAAGTCAATACACATTCTCCATTTTCCTCCCCCTTCTTTACCATTACAACATTGGAGATCCAGCCTGGGTACTGGATCTCTGAGATGAAGCCCGCCTCCAGGAGCTTCTTGACCTCCTCTCGAATGGGCTCCCCCAGCTTGGTGGCGATGGCTCTCATCTTCTGACGTGTGGGGCGCGTCCGAGGGTCCAGATTTAGGCGGTGGCAGGCCACGTCCGCATCAATGCCCGGCATGTCTGCCGCGCTCCAAGCGAAGACGTCGACGTTGCTCTGAATGTAGGCCCTCATCCGCTCCTGGTCCTCGGGACTCAAGCCCCCGCTGATTCGTACCCTTCGTACCTGCCCCTGGCTGGTGCGGACCTCCACCTCCACCACTTCCTCAGCCACCTCCAGCCGCGACTGCTCCCAGCCATCCCCTGCTTCTTCTTCCTGCTCCAGCTCTTCCTCCCCTCCTGCTCCCTCAACTTCCATCACCTCGTCCTGATGCTGCTTAATTTCCATGTCCCTTCGGGCTTCCTCCCCAGCCCCCTCTCCTTCCACTTCCTCCTGCCTTCCCTTCTGTGGTTCCAACTCCCCGCTCCTCCGGACCTCCTGCACACCTCCTCCTCTTCGCTCCTCCTCAATCTCCATGGCCCCCTCCGGGCTCTCTTGCTGCTGCTCGACCTCTACATCCCCCTGGGACTCCTGCACATCTCCTCCTTGCTGCTTCTTAGTCTCCTCTCCCCCGACTTCCTCTTCGGCTCCTTCTCTCGCTTCCTCTGGGCTCACCTCCTTTTCCCCGACAACTTCTTCACGCGCTGCTATCTCTCTTTCCAACCTCTCCGCTTCTGCCATTCAGGATATGGTGTTGACCGCTGTGACGTAGCACTGTCTTGCCACTTTTGGGTCCCCCCTGACCCTAACATGTACCCCTCCATTATTAAACTTGAGACATTGATGGAAAGAGGAGGGGACGCAGCGAAAGGCGCTGATGAGGGGACGCCCAAAGATGGCGCTGTAGCTGCTCGGGGCGTCTACAATCACGAACCGGCAGTTCCGTGACACGCCCCCCAACCTCACGTGCAGCCCTACTCCCCCTTCTACTTCTTTTCTCTCCCCGGAGAATCCGAACAACGGTCCATCCAAGGCCAGAATCCTCTTGGCTTCCACCTGCATCTCGTCGAAGGCCCTCTTAAAGATCACATTTACGGAGCTCCCGTTATCCACCAGGATCTTGGAGACCGTAAAGTTTTCTACCGCCGTCTGGATCACCAAGGCGTCGCAGAACGGGTCCTCATACTCCGGCATGTCCTCTGAAGAGAAGGTAATCTTTTCTAGCGGGGGCGGGGTTATGGAGGTCGAGGCTACCCCCTTTCGGAACATGGTCTGGAGGCTCCCCTTTCGGGTGGCCTCGATCCCAATCCCTCCATGGATGGCCCCGATTCCTCCCCGGGTTCCTACATCCACCCGGTCCTCGCACCTGTCTTCCGCCTCCCCTTGCTGCATTTCCTCGATCCTTACCGGCGGATCCTGCCTCCTCAAACCTCTGACCTCTCTCATCTCCAAGAATTCTTGGCACGTGGCTGTAGCGTGACCTCCCTCCTGATGGAAGTCACAGAAAGGCAACGCCACCCCACCCCTTCTTCCTTCTCCTCTTCCTCTCCTTCCTCCCCGAGCTCCTCTTCCTCGACTGATCCCCATTGCCTCCTGCTGATGCTGAAAACGATCCCTCGCTCCCTGTCTCCATGCTGGTTGATCGAACCTCCTTGGCTCACGGAAATTATCTCTTCCCTGGAAGCCTCCTCCTAACTCCTGGGGGCGACCCTCATGAGGCCTCTAACCTATCCGGTTGTTCGGCTCTCGGGCCCCCCGATGATTCTGCCCTTGGTGCCCCTAGCCCCGGGGTTCCTCCCTCCTTCTCTCTTCTCTCTGCTCCCTCTGCTCCTTTTGCTTTCCTGCTCCTGGTTCCTTTGCGTCGTCCTCCGCCAACCTGGCTAACCTCCTTGCAAACGCCGGATTGGCCCTCTCGAAATCCGTCTCCTTTGCTGCCCTCTCTATAAGCTCCTCAAAAGAGAGGGGGGGCACCCTCTTCAACTCCATGCTGAAGAAGCCTGGCCTCAGTCCCAGGGTGAATGCAAGCATCAGTGTATACCCAGGGACCTCCTGGACCTGGAGGATCTCCTCCTGAAACCGATCTACGTAGTGCCCCAACATTTCATCCTGGCTCTGCCTTACCGAGAACAAGCACTCCGCCTCCTTCTTACGCTTCTTCAATGTTGAAAACCTCAATAAGAAACCCCTCCGCAGATCCTCAAAACAATAAATCGATCTTGCTGGTAACAGGTGGAACCAATCTCGCGCCTTCTCCTTCAAGGTGATGGCAAACAGTCGACACTTAAACGCATCTGTCATCTGTCTTATCGAAACCACATCTTCAAACCACTGCACATGCTGTACAGGATCGTCCTTCCCTGAGTAGTAGGACATGTCGGGCTCCCGGAACCCTTCCGGCACCGGAGCCGAGATGACGAGTTCACTGAACGGGCTCTCGCCGACTGCTTGCCGAGAGGGCACGTCTCGCGGCCTTGGCTGGCTGGCCTGATCTGCGAGACCGTGCCCAGGGAAGAGTTCTCGCACAGCTGCCTCCTTCTCGCCGTCTTCTGCAGGGATCTCCTTCCCGAGACGCTGGCCTGGGAAAAGCTCTCACGCCACCACGTCCCTCTCGCCAGCCTTCGTGGGGACCTCCTTCCCCGGGCGCTGACCAGGGGCGTTCTCGCCTAAAAGCGGGACCACCTCGATCGGGACCTAAGGCGTCGCCCACTCGCTCCTTGCCAAGAAGGCCAAGCTTATGGTTTGCATGACCTCTCGCCTGAAGTCCTCCAGCATTTTCCTCGTCGCCTCTTCTACCTGGGAGGGGGAACCTCCAGAACCAGATCCTTCTCCTTCACCTCCTGCCATAGGACCAAACTCAAACTTTTCTTGAACCGGCTACTTCCACGCTCACCGCACCAAAACTGTTGAAGCCAAAATTTGACTCCGACAAATGTTCACGAAATAGGGGCGTAGCCGACTCCTACTTGGCCCAAGCTCCGACCTCCGACTGGTCGTGAAGGACTAGAAAACTGGCCCAAAGCCGCAGCAGGGAGGTCCCACCGCTTACCCGGAAGGTCACAGAGAGCTTCCCCTCCAAAGCCAAAAGCTGGGCTTGGAGTTCCTCAGAAGACTGTGCCAAAATGAATCCTCTTAAGAGTCTGAAAAGTCCCTCCTGAAGAACCCCTATGGGCTTATTTATAGATTTCAGAATCTGAACTGCCAATAACAAAACTGCACCGGTCTGAAATTACCGGGGTACCCTTGGCTGGGTCTGCCAACAGCCAAACTCCGCTGTTCTGAGGAGCTATATGCAGTCTACTAAGGGTAAGAGGGTAAAAATACCCGGGATAGAAGAGTAAAAACCTCTGTTTGACAGGGAAATATATAATATAAAGAAAGGCCTCTTCTCGCCCTGGCGAGTGGAAAGGTACCTACCGGCGAAAGGGGCCCCACTGCCCGTCTCGCCGGAGCCTCTCGCCCTTTACTGCGAGATCTCCTTGCTGTTGGAGACTCTCTCGCCCATGGAGGCCCTCTCTCCTCCGAAGGCCCTCTCGTCCCTGGATGGGGTATCTCGCCCCTTGGAGAGTCCATCATCTCGCCGCTTGCGAGTGGGCCCCCCTGGTCCCATTTGCCTATCTCGATCTGTTTGCTTCTTGAGGGCTCTTTGCGAGCCCGAGGTTGTACACATAGAAGTCGGCGGATCAAGGCCAGGAATTAACTGTCAGAAGTAGGTCGGCCGACTTCCTGTCCATGTGAATAAAAAACCGGCAATTGATATATGGAAGCCAAATAAGATAGACCAGGCCTAGACTTGACTGGCGGACGTAAGTCGGCCGAGTTCCCAAATATATGAATAATAATCCGGTAGGTAGGCATATGGAAGCCAAATAACTTAAGCCGGAATATGTAACCGGGCGGCCTAGTTAATGAATTATACAATCGGCACAGGCCGCTTAATAAAACCGCGAGATAGCGGATAGTCTCGTGTTGTCCTGCAAGAATAGATGGAGATATGCACTTATGTGTCAATGTGGGCAGGTGCGTGCGGCAGTACTTTCCACACAAAGAACACATAAGCGGAATTGAAATTCTTAATATCTGCGACCGATGTCAAGCGGGACAAGTACGCAATGTCTGCGACTGAAGTCTAGCGGGACAGGTACGTAATGTCTGCGACGAAGGTCAAGCGGGACAAGTACGTAACGTCTGCAACTGAAGTCAAGCGGGACAGGTACGCAATGTCTGCGACTGAAGGTCAAGCATAATTTCCACTACACATCTGCGAATGATGTCAAGCGGGATGTGGAGGGCTTAAGAATTCAAAAGGGGCTCTTGCCCCTACATGCATGCATATTGGCATTATAAGTAAAGCTAAGGAATAAGCTTCCAATGAAAAGATAACGTTTGTTCAATGTTAAGGATGTGGCAAAAGGATATATGTCCGAAGTTTTAGCATGCCCCATTAACACCAATCGCGAAGGGGATTTATATACTATTCTGATCATAAATATTTTTTATCATATAAAGAAAGAGGAAACCATGTTGGACCATTGAATAAGAAATGGAAGAATGCCTTAGAGAGTTACTGAATGACATATTCTTGCAACTTTCCAGCTCTTGCAAGTTGATTAGCTAATTCCCTGAGAGCTATGCAATCTTCTGCTAGATGACCAATATCTTTATGATACTTGCAAAAAAGCTCCTCGTGCCGATAGTTGATTTTCGATTTCAAACGCCGATGCTTCTTGAACTCAGGCATTCCTTGAATTATTATCAAAAGATCTTCCATAGGAATTTTGAAGTTAACATACTTACCTGAACCTTTTTCACACTTTGGAGTTTTATCCTGAAGGAGAAGAGGAGACTTGCAATATTCAACTTGTGAAACATCTTGGGAGGAAACAGATTGCTGGTCACCAGAAGTCCCTTGAGATTGTTTAGTTATCTGATTCAGAAATGAGATATAACCTTTGTTTGCTTCTTCGCCTATTATGAACTTATTAACTGTATCAATAAGATCTCCGTAGCTTTTGGGATACTTTGTGGTGAGCTTGAATTTCAAGGGGCCTTCTCGAAGTGCATTTATGAAAGCATGCAAGTAATAGTCTTGATGGACGCTACAAACATCCAGAACCTCCTTTTGAAACCGATCAACAAAATCTGGATTAGACTCGTCAATTCCTTGCTTGATTCGGAAGAGAGCTCCAACATCCCTTTTTCGCTTCCTGTAAATAGTGAATCTTGAAATAAATTGACTTCGAAGATCTTTAAAGCTGGTTACCGATCGAGGTGGGAGACTATAAAACCACTCCCTTGCAATATTGGCAAAAGATATAACAAAGAGTTTGCATTTTACTCCATTTGACACGTTTCTCAGTGAAATAGCTGATTCAAAAGCTTGCAAGTGAGAAAATGGATCATCACATCCAGAATACTCCGGGAGACGCGACACTCTGAAGTCATCGGAGACAGTATCCCACTGAATACAATTAATGAATGGAGAAGGGGCCTCTTCTTCTTCCTTATAAAGATGTTCATTTGCAACAGATTCTAGTCCACGCTCAACACTGTTTGCAAAAATTTCTTTATGATGGTCAACAGACTCACTATTAAAATATGAACAATCCTGCACTTCTGAGAGATCTGTAGTAACTGACATGTGGCTGGATTTATTCTGACCCTTTGCAGGATTCATCTTGAAAAGAGGAAAATAGCCGAACTTTTTCAAGAGACCGCAGAATAGCGGCTGCTTGAGCTGGCGGCTAGACGACTGTAAGACCCCCCCCCCTCCCGGATCCCAAAACACGGCACGAAGGGGGAGTCTTATGCCCGGAACAGCCGCCTTGCGGTAGCATTAGCACACGGGCTAACCTGTACCACAAGGCGCCTATTCCGCCGGCTGAAACCATATCAATATATCATGCCAACCCAACCAAATAAATAAGCAAGAGAAGTCAAAATCCACACTAAGTATATAAAGTCCAAAACATCAATAAAGAGAAGCTAAACATGCTTCTACAAAATATCAGAGTACAGCTAATCATTGCCCAAACGGGCTACATCAGAGTAAGCAAAACACTAACATCAGTAACAGACGGTATCGACGGCACCGTCACATCAGGCCCTGTCGTCCTGGCCTGGCTGTCCTGCTGCGTAGTCTGCGGCTGCTCTACCTGCGGCGTGACCTCCTAAAAAGGAAGACGTAGCAACCGTTAGTCGAAACGACTAAGTGGTTTCACATCCGCTCCCCCGGCGACTCCTCGGCACCGGGCGGAGAAAAGGAACAAGAGTATAGTATATAATAAGTATGCAAGTAAAGGAAGTACAAGCAGGTGGCAAGGTAATGTAAGAGTAACAACATCATATTCAGCATTTAAGTAAGAGCTACACTAAACTAGCAAGTATAAGTAACAGCAGGAAAGTAACTTAACTTATAAGAATGCCCATACAAACTTATAAGTTAAGGATCGGGTTACATAAAAGTAACTCATCGTATAAGAGTGCCCATACAAACTTATACGATGAGGATCTTGTGGTGCAATGATATGAAATGCTATGAATGCTATGCAATGACTCACCCATGCAATTGCTATGTCGACACAGACTATAGTTCCCACTTTTCGAGCAGGTAGCTAACCTCTCAGGCATCAGCCGCCGTGGCCAGGCGGTGACAGTAGAACGGGCACTTCTACTACTAGGCGGGTATCACACTACTTCACCTAGGCCTCCGTACGCCTCAACGCTAAGAACACAACAGCGGAGCCCCTGCGTACTATGGCCCAGCGGGGTCTTGGGTAGATGTGCACCAAGAACACAGCCCGAACTGACCTTGCGTGACCCGGAAGGGGCCTCGGAAGAAAGCACGAGGACACAGCCCAACCGTTCACATGGCCGGAGGGGCCTCGGGACGTGAACACCGAGGACACAGCCCAAACCGACCAAGTCTAACTGCCAACTCCCGTCGGTGTGACGACTGGCGAGCCCGTAGACCTGCCACACTATCCTTAACCCGGGATTACGACACCGCGTGTCGACTCACACCGCATGCAAACACCATATCAACACAACATGGAAGGGGCCTCGGAAGTAAACACGAGGGCACAGCCCAACCATCCGTCCGCACCCTATCTCAACACAACCAAAACAAGTGGCGGTCAACCCCGCACTTACATCCCTTCACAATACTACCCGTAGGGAGACAACGCTCTAAGTATTGGTCCACTAGACTCATTTCATTAATCAAACATATCCATGGCCATGATCTAATCATCTATATGACTCCCCAAATGATGACAATGTAAAATAACGTAATGCGCATATAAGATCTATCACATCTTCCTTTTTAGTAATATCATAGCTTAAACATGAAGTGCACCATATTCAATCTTTCAATTCCTACCAGTTCAATTCTTTTAAACAAGTTTGTTTCACAATTTGGTAATATGAAATACGATTAATAAGATACTTCAATCACACAACAAATGATTAATCATAAGTGTTAACCCAGAAATCGGCAATCCTTCCCAAGGTGGCCAGCTGGCTCGTCGTGACCCTTAGATTCTCCCTTTTGATCGCGATGGGTCCCAGCGTAGGCGGACAGTCTTCCCTATCCGCCTAGATCTCCTAGCAACCGCGTACCCTGCGGGACGGCGAGCTATTCCCATGGCTCACCCTCGCGGGACATGCGGTTAGGTCCGCTAATCGTGCAGTCTTTTCCTTGCAGGAGTCCGCCAACAGCAGTACCAGGAGCGGCCTCCTATTTCGCCCAAGGGGCGGTGGTCTCCTACCGCCGTCCGCCGAGGAAGCCCGCCAGGGGCGACCTCCCTGCTGCCCGAGGGGCGGCGGCCTCCTGCCGCCGTCCGCCGAGGCCGCCCACCCCGGGCGGCCTCTGCCCGCCTGCCGGGCGGACTCCACCCGGAGTCCGCCCAGGCCGCCCGCTAGGGGGCGGCCCCGACTCCTGCCGGGCGGACTCCACCCGGAGTCCGCCCAGGCTGCCCGCTAGGTGGCGGCCCCGGCTCCTGCCGGGCGGACTCCACCCGGAGTCCGCCCAGGCCGCCCGCTAGGGGGCGGCCCCGGCTCCTGCCGGGCGGACTCCACCCGGAGTCCGCCCAGGCCGCCCGCTAGGGGGCGGCCCCGGCTCCTGCCGGGCGGACTCCACCCGGAGTCCGCCCAGGCCGCCCGCTAGGGGGCGGCCCCGGCTCCTGCCGAGCGGACTCCACCCGGAGTCCGCCCAGGCCGCCCGCTAGTGGGCGGCCCCGGCCTGCCGGGCGGACTCCTCCCGGAGTCCGCCCAGGCCGCCCGCTAGGGGGCGACCTCCAATTCTCTGCAGGTGGGTCCTTCCGATTGCTTCATCGCTCGACAGTGGCGGACGCAAAATCTCTGTCCGCGGAGTCCGCGCAGGTCGTCATGCTGATGTCACTGGGCCCCGCTTCTAGAAGAACTTCCCTGGGCCTATAAATAGCCCATGGCGCCTCTCATTCTGGACAGCTGATCACGCCAGACGGTTGGAGGATCCTGCAAGTCCTGCCAGCAAACCCTGCGGACTCCGTTTTCCAGTCCGCGCAGTCCGTCATCACCTCCTCCAGCAAGCTCTGCAGACTCAATTTCCTGTCCGCACAGCTCTCCAGCAGCTCTTCAGCAGCTTGCCAGCAGCCCTCTGCAGACTCAGTTTCTCAGTCCTCCAGCAGCTAGCAGACTATTTTACTTAGTCTCTGCCAGCTTCTCCCCTGCTTTCTGGCACTTTCTTCTCTCTTAGCCGCCAGCTTCTCCTTGTACCCTTTAAGTGATTTTGTTGTAAAGGTGTACTTGTAAGCTTGTAATCTCTAGCTATTAATAAAAGGAAAGCCCGTCGCAGGAGTGGCATTTAAGCCGCGGCGGGCGAAGTGTGTTGTTGCCGCTGCTAGCGGCCCCCTCTTCTTCTCCTCTGCTCAGCAAGTCTTGCTCCTCTGCTCAGCAAGCCTTGCTCCTCTGCTCAGCAGACTTCTTCTCAGCCCAGCTCAGCTCTCCTCGGCTTCCAACCTGCAAGCACAACCGTCACATTAGCCGTCTGTTCGACAGCTCCTGGTCAACCTCCTTCTCCTCTCTTGATCAACCCGCTCTGTTGGTCAAGCTTCTCTCCTCTATCCCCGCAACCCTCTTTGACAAGCCGTTTGCTCCACCCTCGAGCACTCAGAGGCTTCCTTCCGTCCCTCCTCTCCTCCTCTCCTAGCTTGTGAGACCGAACACCCCCTCCGTGTTAGCTGGCTGGTGCCCCGCGACGTTTTCGCGCATCAACAGTTAACACGCGACCTTCAGATCCAGCCAGACGGTGAACAGCGACAGTTAGCCATGTCAGATCAATCAGCCGAGAACTTTGCTCCAAGTCCCAGTGAAGATCCTCTCTGGGAAGCTTTTGAGCAGTCGCGCCGTGAGAATGCTCAACAGTTCCAAGCAATCAACCAAGTCCTTGCTGCGATTACGCAGCGGTTAGACTCTCGTCCAGCAACTGCTCCAGCTGCTCCAATCAACCCAACGCCAACATCGGAGCATAAGCAAGCTTATTCTCAAGCTTGTCCGCCGTTCTATCCGCCTTACACCCCGACCTTCCCGCAAGGTCCTGCTGCTCCTTTGCGAACTCAAGATGAAGAGTTTGCCGCTCGCCAAAACTTCTTCCAGCAAGCAGCCCGGGGAAGTCCTGCCAGATTTCTCAACTTTCAAGGAAGTCATCCTTGCCCCCCAGCTCCTGCCTCTGCTCCCCCTGCAGCAACTTTTCCTTTCTACCCCCCTGCTCCTTTTGCAGCTGCAGCCTATGCTCCCTTTAATCCCTATGCTGTGGGAGAGCAGGAAGAGCCGTCGCCCTTCATTGAGAGTGTTCGCCTTGAACCTACTCCAGCAAACTTCAGAGAGCCTCGACTGCCAATCTATACAGGAGAGACTGATCCGGTCAAGCATCTTCAAGCCTTTGAATCAGCCGTTGCTCTCAAGACTCTGTCAGATGCAACCAAGTGCAAGCTCCTTGTGACAACCTTTGATGGGCAAGTGAGGGATTGGTTCTATGGCCTCCGTCCTCACTCCATCACTTCCTTCCTCGATCTTCGAAGGGAGTTTCTTCTCAGATTCTCTACCTCCTCCAAGAGAAAGGGCGGTCCTGAAGCCCTCTTTGAGATCAGACAGCGCAGTGATGAAACCTGGTCTCAATTTGTTGATCGATTCCAGAGAGAGATTCTGGACATCGAAATCGTTGATCAAGAAATGTACCGAGTGGCTCTTATCCATGGTCTTCGCGAAGGGCCTCTCAAGTTTGAAGCTAATGTCCGTGCTCCGAGGACATACCAAGAGCTGATCGCTCTAGCCAACTCATACATCCGAGGCGAGAAGAGCAATCCAGGCTTCGTCTCCAAGCTTGTATCAGAGAAAGATCCGTTTCGCAAGCAGCCTCCAAGGTCTCCTTACAATCGTTTCCCAGCTCACTCAAGGAAGGAGAGAAGGCTTCATCGCCAGTGATACTCCTTCCCGAGCCGTGATGCTCAAGATCCTTTGCTACCGCTAGCTCCTTCTCAAACAGCAACTGTTCAACAGCAGCAAGACGATGACTTGCATGAGTCGGATCTCGACGACGTCGTGCAAGAGGTAGTCCAGATCATGAAAGACAGGGCAAGCTATAAGAAGCCCTACCGGCCAGCAGATCAGAGGTCTAGAGACTCAGAGCCTTATTGTGAATTCCACAAAGAGCCAGGCCATCGAACAGAAAACTGTCGAGCATTCCGTCAGCTTGTGCAAAGGATGCTCCGGCAGGGCAAGATGCATGACTTGCTTCCTAAAGAAGATCGCCCTGACCCATCAACTTCAAAGGGCAAAGAAAGTTCAGATGTTCCTTGCTCCTCAAGAGGGGTGAGCCAGGTCGAAGATTATCCTCTCCTCGTTGTTAACAAAGAAGTCGAATGCTTCGATGCCAATGACGAGGGTATACTGGGAAGGCTATTCTAAACTAGCAAGGACTTCACAGTCCTCCAAAGCGATGGACTTCACAGTCCTCCAGAGCTCCTTACAACCTACAGGGGTTATCTCAACCCTTACTCCCTCTTTCAAACATTTTCATTACAACACTTCTCAGTGTTCTTTTCTTGCTTTTCTGCAAAGCTTTTATTCAAAGATCCTGTACTGACACAGTTCCCTTTTTGTTGCCTCTCTCTCTCTCTCTCTCTCTCTGGATCAATACGCCAATGAGATTTCGCCGAGTCTGAAACGTTCCCTCCGTAGTTTGTTCTCGCACTACCGCTTCGACCACATATGGCGGGAGTATACCCATGTGTGTAGTGGGAGCAGTTCATCTACGATTATGGGCTTCAGGCTTAGGATCCTAGCCAACATCTGACACAGAGTGCGTGCTAGGGGAGCCCCATGTGTTAGCTCTGCTGTGCGTCTTATAGGAAACACTACGGTTAGGGTGATCTTCGCTGGACAAGCAATGGCGATCAAGCGTAGCCTTGTCTCTTAGATCAGCCTTCAACTGTGGTGGCCGAATAACTCTCCGGTATCCTCGATCCATGCCTCTCGGGTTCTCACAACTTCACTGATCAATACACAGACAATATAGGCCTCTTGGCGCAACCTGTCTCCTTGATCAGTGATGCTTGTGCCCAGGGCAAGAGAGCAGAGTCTCTAGCGATCCTTCTCAGGATCTCCCTTGCTTCTAGCGATCCTTCTCAGGATCTTCCTTGCTTCCAGCGGTCCTTCTCAGGACCTTCCCTTGCTTTGTGCCCTCCTTGAGGATGCGCGGCCAGCCCGCTTTGAGCAGGACCATACTCGGAATGACTTTCTCAGACCAGTGATGCATAAGGCCCACGGGGAACACCTGTGGCAGCATTCAACCCTCTGCAGTCATTCCGAACATGGACCTCTTTTTCCTTTCCCGCTTTGAGCAGGACCATACTCGGAATGATTTTTTTCGGGCAAGTGATGCATAAGGCCCACGGGGAACACCTGTGGCAGCATTCAACCCTCTGCAGTCATTCCGAACATGGACCTCTTTTTTCCTTTTCCCCCCTCCTTGAGGATGCGCGGCCAGCCCGCTTTGAGTAGGACTATACTTGGGATGATTTTTCGAGCAAGTGATGCATAAGGCCCACGGGGAACACCTGTGGCAGCATTCAACCCACTTTAATCATTCCGGGTGTAGACCTCCTTTTCTCTCTTGCCTCCTTTCACAGGTGAACAGGTTAATCCGACCTACCAAAAGGATTTCCAGCAATCACTTTGCTCGTGCTCATCCTATATGAATTGCTTATTCAAAGCTCTATCAGGATGATGACTCTTACTCTGCTCATATAAGCTTTATTGCTCTCATCTCCTCTACATTGTTTGCTCAAGCGCTACCAGCCATGCTATCGCAATCCAGTCATATCTGTCAGCAGTTAACAACACAATTTATGGATCTGGGCTTCATAATAATATTCATCAGACACTCTTCTTGCTAATTGGTCATATCGGCCTTATCTTGTCAACAGTTAACTTATCAACAGTTAGCAGTCTACAGTTAACACTTGCAAGCCTTCTCTTCACAGGTACTTGCAAGTTATTTTCGTATCTTATTGGCTCCTAACTTCTCTTCTTGCAGAGATTAGCAAACACCTGCAAGCCTCATACAGGTACTTGCAGCTTATTTTTATATACGATACCTGCTCTTAACTCTCTTCTTGCAGAGATCCACAGACCCTTGCAAGTTTCTTCACAGGTACTTGCAAGTTACTCTCATATGTGGAGCATGCTCCTAACTCTTCTTTTGCAGAAACCAGCAAAGACTTGCAGGTCCCTTCCAGGTACTTGCAAGTTGTTACGCCTTTCCGTTTTCCTCACTTTTGTTTTGCAGAACACTTACAGAAGACACGCCTTCTTCGTTTTGCAAAAAACAAATTCAGGTACACACTCGATGTGCCACCCCTACATGCTTACCCTAACTTTCCTTTTGCAGGAAAATAGACAAGAAGCACCAAGCTTGTGAGGAGAGTCTTCAGGTCCTGTCTCTCCTTGCTCCTCTTCTCCCGTTGGGGTGGATCACGATTTTCGTGGGTCTCCAACTTTTTCGAAGTTCTTTTCGGAACTTAAAAAAGTGCAGGGATTATGTTAACCCAGAAATCGGCAATCCTTCCCAAGGTGGCCAGCTGGCTCGTCGTGACCCTTAGATTCTCCCTTTTGATCGCGATGGGTCCCAGCATAGGCGGACAGTCTTCCCTATCCGCCTAGATCTCCTAGCAACCGCGTACCCTGCGGGACGGCGAGCTATTCCCATGGCTCACCCTCGCGGGACATGCGGTTAGGTCCGCTAATCGTGCAGTCTTTTCCTTGCAGGAGTCCGCCAACAGCAGTACCAGGAGCGGCCTCCTATTTCGCCCAAGGGGCGGTGGTCTCCTACCGCCGTCCGCCGAGGAAGCCCGCCAGGGGCGACCTCCCTGCTGCCCGAGGGGCGGCGGCCTCCTGCCGCCGTCCGCCGAGGCCGCCCACCCCGGGCGGCCTCTGCCCGCCTGCCGGGCGGACTCCATCCGGAGTCCGCCTAGGCCGCCCGCTAGGGGGCGGCCCCGGCTCCTGCCGGGCGGACTCCACCCGGAGTCCGCCCAGGCCGCCCGATAGGGGGCGGCCCCGGCTCCTGCCGGGCGGACTCCACCCGGAGTCCGCCCAGGCCGCCCGCTAGGGGGCGGCCCCGGCTCCTGCCGGGCGGACTCCACCCGGAGTCCGCCCAGGCCGCCCGCTAGGGGGCGGCCCCGGCTCCTGCCGGGCGGACTCCACCCGGAGTCCGCCCAGGCCGCCCGCTAGGGGGCGGCCCCGGCTCCTGCCGGGCGGACTCCACCCGGAGTCCACCCAGGCCGCCCGCTAGTGGGCGGCCCCGGCCTGCCGGGCGGACTCCTCCCGGAGTCCGCCCAGGCCGCCCGCTAGGGGGCGACCTCCAATTCTCTGCAGGTGGGTCCTTCCGATTGCTTCATCGCTCGACAGTGGCGGACGCAAAATCTCTGTCCGCGGAGTCCGCGCAGGTCGTCATGCTGATGTCACTGGGCCCCGCTTCTAGAAGAACTTCCCTGGTCCTATAAATAGCCCATGGCGCCTCTCATTCTGGACAGCTGATCACGCCAGACGGTTGGAGGATCCTGCAAGTCCTGCCAGCAAACCCTGCGGACTCCGTTTTCCAGTCCGCGCAGTCCGTCATCACCTCCTCCAGCAAGCTCTGCGGACTCAATTTCCTGTCCGCGCAGCTCTCCAGCAGCTCTTCAGCAGCTTGCCAGCAGCCCTCTGCAGACTCAGTTTCTCAGTCCTCCAGCAGCTAGCAGACTATTTTACTTAGTCTCTGCCAGCTTCTCCCCTGCTTTCTGGCACTTTCTTCTCTCTTAGCCGCCAGCTTCTCCTTGTACCCTTTAAGTGATTTTGTTGTAAAGGTGTACTTGTAAGCTTGTAATCTCTAGCTATTAATAAAAGGAAAGCCCGTCGTAGGAGTGGCATTTAAGCCGCGGCGGGCGAAGTGTGTTGTTGCCGCTGCTAGCGGCCCCCTCTTCTTCTCCTCTGCTCAGCAAGTCTTGCTCCTCTGCTCAGCAAGCCTTGCTCCTCTGCTCAGCAGACTTCTTCTCAGCCCAGCTCAGCTCTCCTCGGCTTCCAACCTGCAAGCACAACCGTCACATTAGCCGTCTGTTCGACAGCTCCTGGTCAACCTCCTTCTCCTCTCTTGATCAACCCACTCTGTTGGTCAAGCTTCTCTCCTCTATCCCCGCAACCCTCTTTGACAAGCCGTTTGCTCCACCCTCGAGCACTCAGAGGCTTCCTTCCGTCCCTCCTCTCCTCCTCTCCTAGCTTGTGAGACCGAACACCCCCTCCGTGTTAGCTGGCTGGTGCCCCGCGACGTTTTCGCGCATCAACAATAAGGGTTCATCCAAGGCAAGTATCTTGCATTAATAATTTCACCGAATAAAATCCATTTTTCCATTAAGCCCAGAATTTAGGCGCAGGTTGAATCTGGTCAGCAACTTCGACCGGAGATTCCCGAGGCTGCAAGAATCCGGTGAAGTCGTGTAACCCCTTGATGGAAAGGTATTTCCATGGACTACATCTTTCATATTCAGAGCTCAACCCAGATTTGACATTATCCTATTTGAAATCGGACTTGAAGTCCGCTGCGTACAGAACACAGTTTCTGCATGCAGGATTTATTAAACACCATTTTCGTTTGGATTTTCCCGTGGCTACAGACTTCACCGGAAGTCGTGCAACCACTCGTTGGAAAGGTATTTTCAAGGGCTTCAACTTTCGTGTTTAGTCAAAAGCCCAGGTCTGACCATAACACACTTAAAAATGGTCACGAAGTTCGCTGCGCGCAGAATACAGATTCTGCACGCAACTTAAGGCGGAATGAACGGCATCGGTTCATCTTCCTCCTCAAGGCGATCTTCCAAAATCATTCCAGAAAACCTCCTCCCTTATTCACCCTCAAGAGGCCAAACCCCTTCACGAAACCATCCCTTATCATCCATTGAAAAAGGGCGTGGTTGAAGAGATCTAAAACCTAAGACACAAGTCTTAGCATGACCTTTCCTAGAAAACTCCTCCTCACCATCAAGACTCTCTTGAGTCGATGTCTCTCCTAGGAAAATAACTATAGATCTAGCACCAAGGGAGAGGGTAGGAAACTCACATTGGCTCCAGCGGTACCACCATTTCTAGCCACGGATCTCGTAGTTCTCCTTGGCGGCATCTTCTCTTTCATGGCGATGGCGGATCTCCTTTGGTAAAACTTGCTTCTGCAGTTTTCCCTCTCACAGGAGTTCTCACAGGAATTAGGGGATGAAAAGAGCATGAAAACGGCTAGGGTTTTCTGTCCTCTATATATATAAAATGTGACACGGGTAGGGACACGGCCGTGTCCTTACCCGTGTCCTGCCTGGCGAAGCGGCAACGACAGTTTCCATGTCGGTTCAATACTTGACACGGGTTGGGACACGCCCGTGTCCCGACCCGACCCGTGTCCACATGACACGGCCGTGTGCATGGCCGTGTCCTTGGCCGTGTACTTCTCGGGTTGCCTCTCGACACTTCTCGTCGAGCTCAACTCGACGCACACGGGTAGGCACACGGCCGTGTCCCTACCCGTGTCCCTTGGTGTCGACACAGCTCGACGATCTCGACACGGCTCGTCGAGCTCAACTCGACGCACACGGGTAGGCACACGGCCGTGTCCCTACCCGTGTCACTTGGTGTCGACACAGCTCGACGATCTCGACACGGCTCGTCGAGCTCAACTCGACGCACACGGGTAGGCACACGGCCGTGTCCCTACCCGTGTCACTTGGTGTCGACACAGCTCGACGATCTCGACACGGCTCGTCGAGCTCAATTCGACGCACACGGGTAGGCACACGGCCGTGTCCCTACCCGTGTCACCTCCTTTTTACACTGATTCTCCATTTCTCCACAAGTGCAGTCCAATTCCCTGCACTCTCAGGACTCAAGTCAACCCTCCTGACTCAAAACACACACACTAGGGGCCTAGAGCGATTCGGGACGTTACAAATCCTATAAACAAAATAAAAGATTTCGTCCCCGAAATCAGGCTTAGGCTATGGGGAGAAGAGCATAACAGGAAATTTAACATATGCTTTTAAATAAGATTACCTTGAGCAAACAACTCCGGGTAGCGTTGCTGCATTAAATCCATTGGCTCCCACGTGTACTCTTCTTTCCCATGATTCGACCATAGTACCTTCACCAAGGGTACACTTTTGCGGCGCAAAGTCCTTGTCTCGCTGTCAACAATCCGCACCGGCTCTAGTCGCACAGACCTATCTGATGCCACTGCACCATCAGTAGTGGGAATATACTGGTCGGGCCGCAACAGTGCTTTTCGAAGCGACGACACATGGAACACGTCATGGAGATTTTCTAGTTCTGGTGGTAACTCCAACCGATAGGCCAACGGGCCAATTCTTTCCAATATAGTATAAGGCCCAACATACCTTGGGCTGAGCTTTTTCACTCCCCGCACCCGTGACACTCCATGCATCGGCCGAATCTTAAGGAACACTTTTTCGCCCACCTGGAACTCCACCATCCGGTGCTTTTTGTTGTAATATTTCGCCTGTCGACTTTGAGCCTCCAACATGCGATCCCGTATCAATCTGACCGCCGCATCAGTATCATCTATGTATTCGTTTCCCAATGCCTTCGGATCTTCATCTTGCACCCAAGACAAGGGAGTCCTGCACCTTCTTCCGTAAAGGGCTTCATGGGGCGCCATGTCGATGCTCGCCTGATGGCTATTATTATAGGAGAATTCCACCAGGGGCAAGAGCCTTTCCCATGGCTCTCCTCTGTCCAGCACGCATAACCTCAATAAATCTTCCAGTGTCCTGATGGTCCTTTCAGACTGCCCGTCAGTCTGTGGATGAAATGCGGTACTAAAGGTTAGGCGTGAGCCCAAATACGCCTGTACTGCCTTCCACTCATTGGATGTAAACCGACCATCCCTATCCGAAATAATTGTCTTGGGCACGCCATGATACCGTACAAATTGCTCCACAAAAAGGCGTACCAAAACACCCACGTGTGCTTCCTTCTTCATTGGAATGAACCGGGCCACCTTTGTTAGTCGATCCACAATAACCCACACCGAATCATTCCCGGAGCGGGAACGAGGTAACCCATGAACAAAGTCCATGGAGATATCCTCGAACTTCCATTCGGGGATGGGCAATGACTGCAACAAACCACCGGGACTCCTGCATTCAGCCTTCACTCTTTGGCAAGCTTCGCAATGTGTAACATAGTAGCGAACATCCTTCTTCATTCCCGGCCAACACATGGTCTTCCGCAGTCCGGCATACATCTTAGCAATACCCGGATGCACTGAATATTGAGAGGAATGTGCCTCTCTCAAGATATCTTCCCGAATTTTGCCGCCCTTGGGAATATAAAGTCGGCCACGAAAATAAACGAGGCCGTCTTTGAGTGTGTACTCATCGGTGGTCCTATCTTCAATTGCCTTGATTGCCGGGGCCAAGGACGCATCCATTCCTTGCTCCACCCGAATCCGGTCTCGGATATCACAAACTATGCTCATGTTGGCCAAATACTCCGCATACTCTGCCGAAGGATCCTTGAATACTAGAGTAATTTCCATCTCCTCGATCATCCGAGCCAACTCCATACTCATGAACCGGGTAATTGATTTCATGTTTCTTTAACTGCCTTGAAGCATAAGCGATCACATGCCCGTGCTGCATCAGCACCGCTCCCATCCCTTGATATGATGCGTCCGTGTAAACTTGGAATCCTTCCTTCCCAGACGGAAGTGCAAGGATGGGGGCGGAGGTAAGCCTATCTTTCAATTCTTGAAATGCCTCTTCACATTGAGGTGTCCACTCAAATGGCACACCCTTCTTCGTCAAGGAGGTAAGAGGAAGGGCAATCTTGGAAAAACCTTTCACGAACTTGCGGTAGTAGCCAGCAAGTCCAAGAAAGCTTCGTACATCAGCCGCCGACTTCAAGGGCGACCACTCCTTCACGGCCCGCACCTTTGCTGGATCCACTGCTAACCCTGCTCCACTGATCACATGCCCCAAGAAGGCAACCTCCTTAAGCCAGAATTCACACTTGCTAAACTTGGCATACAAGGCATGCTCCTTCAATTTCTTCAAAACCAAGGTCAGGTGCTCGACATGCTCCTCCTCCGTCTTTGAGTAGACCAAGATGTCGTCGATGAAAACAATGACGAAGATGTCCAAATACGGTTCAAACACCTTGTTCATCAAACTCATGAAGGCCGAAGGGGCATTTGTGAGCCCAAACGGCATTACTGTGAACTCATACAAACCATATCTCGAACTGAATGCTGTTTTCTGAATGTCCCGCTCATGTATCCTCAACTGATAGTACCCGGAGCGCAAATCCAATTTAGAAAACCAATGTGCTCCCACTAGTTGATCGAACAACTCATCGATCCGCGGTAGTGGATAAGTGTTCCGCACCGTCAACCGATTGAGTTCCCGATAATCTATGCACAATCGCAGTGTTCCATCCTTCTTCTTCACGAACAGCACAGGGGCTCCCCATGGTGATGAACTGGGGCGAACGAACCCTGAATCCACCAGTTCTTGCAATTGAACTCTAAACTCCGCGAGTTCTTTCGGAGCCATTCTGTACGGAGCCTTGGATACAGGCTTGGCACCTGGTACTAGATTGATCTGGAAGTCAACCTCTCTATGCGGAGGTAATCCTGGTAGCTTCTCAGGAAATACCTCAGGAAAATCCCGCACTACCCGTACATCCTTTAATTCCAACGCTGCTTCCTTCAACTCGAACCAGATCATGAAGACCTCATCCCCCTTCATATGAGCCTTTACAGCCTGAATAGAAGATAATATCATACGTGGCGCGAAGCCAATACCTTGGAAGATGACGTCAGAGTCTCCATGCCTCAAATAGATTCGTTTCTCCGCGCAGTCGATCCTCGCGAAGTGCCAGTCCAGCCATGCCATGCCCAAAATGATGTCAAACTCCGGCATTCTCAGAACCGTGGCCGGCGTATCAAAGGCCTTCCCATCAATAAATAACTCCAACTCGCACTTGGCGGTTGCGATCATCTCTGAGCCGTCCGGAAGGCGTACACGTCGGGCTATGCCAGTGAAGTACTGTACATCCCCCATGTCTTTTATGAAATCCTCGGACACAAAGGAGTGTGAGGCACCGGTATCGAACAGCGCATAGGCTGTCTTCCCGCTAATAATCACGGTGCCTAAGTACCAACAACCAAAACTTATTGCTAGTGGCTAGTAAGTTCTAATCAATTCAAGCTAGATCATGCAAATATGTAAATTAATTAAATCATACCTGCAATCACATCTTGTGGGTTCCTTTCCTGCGCCATGTCAAGCGCGTACACCTGATCCCGGACCGGTCCGGGGTTTCCTCTTGGCGGTCCTCGTCCTCGACCGCGCATATATCCCCGCCCTCGTGGAGCTGCTGGAGGGAGGGCAGGAGGGAGAGCAGGAGGGAGGGAAGGAGGGGCGTTCCCATATAGCTGCGGGCAAAAACGCCGGATGTGGCCCGGCTGGTTGCATTCGAAGCACACCAGACCACGACGCCCTTCAGGTTGTTGAAATCGCTGATGCTGTGGGGGTGGAGGCAACGCAGGCGGCTGCGGAACTGGATGCTCCACCCTATAGTTTCGGTGGACACGCCCGCCACCTCTTTGATAACCTCTTCCTCCTCTGAAGTCCCGTCTCCTTCTATTACTTGGGCCGGCTTCCATCACGTCCTCCGCAGGCCTCTTACTACAACCCAGGTGGTCCGCCTCCAATCTTTTCGCCATATCAATGATCTCTGCCAAGCTACCATCCGCTATAAACAAAAGGGACTGCCTTAGGGGATCTCGCAGCCCTTTATAGAAGCGCTTGGCATAACCTCTGTCATCCAACTCATAAGAGTCTGCAAACCTTGCGAGATGCTGGAATTCCCGCTGGTATTCTGTAACCGACTTTGATCCCTGCTTTAGTAGAAGGAACCTCTGCTCAAGCTCATCTCGGGCCGATGTAGGGATAAAGTGCTCCAAGAAAACACCCGAGAATTCACTCCAACTTATCTCTGTGTAGATCCGGCCTTGGAAGGTAGAGCCCATGAGGGACTTCCACCACCTCTTCGCATGTAAGTCCAAGACGGACACTGCCAATGTCACTGCCATGTTGGCCGGGCAACGGATACCAGCCAGCAACTCTTCTATCGTGTCTAGCCATTCCTCTGTACGTACGGCTGACTCCGTCCCAAGGTAGACGGGAGGGGAGAGAGCCCGGAAGGTGCTCAGCCAGTTGGAGCTCGGGGCTTGTTGTTGCACCGGAGCCTGCTGTGCCTTAAAAGCATCAAGAATGGCGGTAAGCGTTTGCCCCAACTCAGACTGTTGGAACTGAGTGGGTATGGGAGGGGTAGGAGTACCCCCCATCGGCTCAACATGCAGTGGAACCTACACGTACACGATAAATTTGTGGTCAGGTTGGCTAAACTTAAGGTCAAAGTTGGACAAACTTAATGTGAATTACATATGGGCACACCACTGCTTCCGCTAAGTCAGTTTGTCCCCAAACTGACTAACCAAACGGGGGTGACACCATTGTTAAATGACTTCTTAGTTGAGAATCGTGGCAAACTGATACCATTTGTAAGACCCCCCCCTCCCGGATCCCAAAACACGGCACGAAGGGGGAGTCTTATGCCCGGAACAGCCGCCTTGCGGTAGCATTAGCACACGGGCTAACCTGTACCACAAGGCGCCTATTCCGCCGGCTGAAACCATATCAATATATCATGCCAACCCAACCAAATAAATAAGCAAGAGAAGTCAAAATCCACACTAAGTATATAAAGTCCAAAACATCAATAAAGAGAAGCTAAACATGCTTCTACAAAATATCAGAGTACAGCTAATCATTGCTCAAACGGGCTACATCAGAGTAAGCAAAACACTAACATCAGTAACAGACGGTATCGACGGCACCGTCACATCAGGCCCTGTCGGCCTGGCCTGGCTGTCCTGCTGCGTAGTCTGCGGCTGCTCTACCTGCGGCGTGACCTCCTAAAAAGGAAGACGTAGCAACCGTTAGTCGAAACGACTAAGTGGTTTCACATCCGCTCCCCCGGCGACTCCTCGGCACCGGGCGGAGAAAAGGAACAAGAGTATAGTATATAATAAGTATGCAAGTAAAGGAAGTACAAGCAGGTGGCAAGGTAATGTAAGAGTAACAACATCATATTCAGCATTTAAGTAAGAGTTACACTAAACTAGCAAGTATAAGTAACAGCAGGAAAGTAACTTAACTTATAAGAATGCCCATACAAACTTATAAGTTAAGGATCGGGTTACATAAAAGTAACTCATCGTATAAGAGTGCCCATACAAACTTATACGATGAGGATCTTGTGGTGCAATGATATGAAATGCTATGAATGCTATGCAATGACTCACCCATGCAATTGCTATGTCGACACAGACTATAGTTCCCACTTTTCGAGCAGGTAGCTAACCTCTCAGGCATCAGCCGCCGTGGCCAGGCGGTGACAGTAGAACGGGCACTTCTACTACTAGGCGGGTATCACACTACTTCACCTAGGCCTCCGTACGCCTCAACGCTAAGAACACAACAGCGGAGCCCCTGCGTACTATGGCCCAGCGGGGTCTTGGGTAGATGTGCACCAAGAACACAGCCCGAACTGGCCTTGCGTGACCCGGAAGGGGCCTCGGAAGAAAGCACGAGGACACAGCCCAACCGTTCACATGGCCGGAGGGGCCTCGGGACGTGAACACCGAGGACACAGCCCAAACCGACCAAGTCTAACTGCCAACTCCCGTCGGTGTGACGACTGGCGAGCCCGTAGACCTGCCACACTATCCTTAACCCGGGATTACGACACCGCGTGTCGACTCACACCACATGCAAACACCATATCAACACAACATGGAAGGGGCCTCGGAAGTAAACACGAGGGCACAACCCAACCATCCGTCCGCACCCTATCTCAACACAACCAAAACAAGTGGCGGTCAACCCCGCACTTACATCCCTTCACAATACTACCCGTAGGGAGACAACGCTCTAAGTATTGGTCCACTAGACTCATTTCATTAATCAAACATATCCATGGCCATGATCTAATCATCTATATGACTCCCCAAATGATGACAATGTAAAATAACATAATGCGCATATAAGATCTATCACATCTTCCTTTTTAGTAATATCATAGCTTAAACATGAAGTGCACCATATTCAATCTTTCAATTCCTACCAGTTCAATTCTTTTAAACAAGTTTGTTTCACAATTTGGTAATATGAAATACGATTAATAAGATACTTCAATCACACAACAAATGATTAATCATAAGGGTTCATCCAAGGCAAGTATCTTGCATTAATAATTTCACCGAATAAAATCCATTTTTCCATTAAGCCCAGAATTTAGGCGCAGGTTGAATCTGGTCAGCAACTTCGACCGGAGATTCCCGAGGCTGCAGGAATCCGGTGAAGTCGTGTAACCCCTTGATGGAAAGGTATTTCCATGGACTACATCTTTCATATTCAGAGCTCAACCCAGATTTGACATTATCCTATTTGAAATCGGACTTGAAGTCCGCTGCGTACAGAACACAGTTTCTGCATGCAGGATTTATTAAACACCATTTTCGTTTGGATTTTCCCGTGGCTACAGACTTCACCGGAAGTCGTGCAACCACTCGTTGGAAAGGTATTTTCAAGGGCTTCAACTTTCGTGTTTAGTCAAAAGCCCAGGTCTGAACATAACACACTTAAAAATGGTCACGAAGTTCGCTGCGCGCAGAATACAGATTCTGCACGCAACTTAAGGCGGAATGAACGGTATCGGTTCATCTTCCTCCTCAAGGCGATCTTCCAAAATCATTCCAGAAAACCTCCTCCCTTATTCACCCTCAAGAGGCCAAACCCCTTCACGAAACCATCCCTTATCATCCATTGAAAAAGGGCGTGGTTGAAGAGATCTAAAACCTAAGACACAAGTCTTAGCATGACCTTTCCTAGAAAACTCCTCCTCACCATCAAGACTCTCTTGAGTCGATGTCTCTCCTAGGAAAATAACTATAGATCTAGCACCAAGGGAGAGGGTAGGAAACTCACATTGGCTCCAGCGGTACCACCATTTCTAGCCACGGATCTCGTAGTTCTCCTTGGCGGCATCTTCTCTTTCACGGCGATGGCGGATCTCCTTTGGTAAAACTTGCTTCTGCAGTTTTCCCTCTCACAGGAGTTCTCACAGGAATTAGGGGATGAAAAGAGCATGAAAACGGCTAGGGTTTTCTGTCCCCTATATATATAAAATGTGACACGGGTAGGGACACGGCCGTGTCCTTACCCGTGTCCTGCCTGGCGAAGCGGCAACGACAGTTTCCATGTCGGTTCAATACTTGACACGGGTTGGGACACGCCCGTGTCCCGACCCGTGTCCACATGACACGACCGTGTGCATGGTCGTGTCCTTGGCCGTGTACTTCTCGGGTTGCCTCTCGACACTTCTCGTCGAGCTCAACTCGACGCACACGGGTAGGCACACGGCCGTGTCCCTACCCGTGTCCCTTGGTGTCGACACAGCTCGACGATCTCGACACGGCTCATCGAGCTCAACTCGACGCACACGGGTAGGCACACGGCCGTGTCCCTACCCGTGTCCCTTGGTGTCGACACAGCTCGACGATCTCGACACGGCTCGTCGAGCTCAACTCGACGCACACGGGTAGGCACACGGCCGTGTCCCTACCCGTGTCACTTGGTGTCGACACAGCTCGACGATCTCGACACGGCTCGTCGAGCTCA
This sequence comes from Platanthera guangdongensis, assembly GCA_039583875.1. Classification (NCBI taxonomy): domain Eukaryota; kingdom Viridiplantae; phylum Streptophyta; class Magnoliopsida; order Asparagales; family Orchidaceae; genus Platanthera; species Platanthera guangdongensis. The sequence goes on along the minus strand of CM077161.1, from coordinate 20,842,090 downwards.
ATTCGACGCACACGGGTAGGCACACGGCCGTGTCCCTACCCGGGTCACCTCCTTTTTACACTGATTCTCCATTTCTCCACAAGTGCAGTCCAATTCCCTGCACTCTCAGGACTCAAGTCAACCCTCCTGACTCAAAACACACACACTAGGGGCCTAGAGCGATTCGGGACGTTACAACGACAATGCAAACCGATAAGAAGACCGGCAGAAAAGCAAGCAGATAGAATGGCAGGTTCTACAGTGCTGGAGGCGGGCTGAAAACCCTAGCCGGCGAAGTCGCGGCTTGCTCGACAGGCCGCCGAACTCTAGAGGCTAGAGCGGTCTGACTGCCTAGACAGCTGATTTCATCGACTAGTCGAGATCTGAAGGTCGCGTGTTAACTGTTCATGCACGAAAACGAACATGGATTCGGGCACCACCAGCTAACAGTTCGAACACCGGGGGGAAAAAGGGAGACTGTCGACTAGACGGTTACTAGCGGTCGCAGCTAAAGGGCAGGAAAAGAGACCGCTGGCAGCGGCAACAGCAGAGTTCGCCTGCCGCGGCTTAAATGCCACTCTTGCGGTGGGCTTTCCTTTACTTAAAATGAGAAACAGTTACACGAAGGAGAAAAAGCGGAAGCCGGCCGGACTACAAGCCGCAAAACACTAGACTTGAGACCGCAGCTCTTAACAGGCGAGCTCCTGGATACAAGTCAGCGTCCCTTGGGGAGTGCACCCTCCCCCTATTTATAGGCTCGGGGGCCTGCCCAAGCGGGCAGGGCTAAAATTACCGGCTACCCGGGGTACAGGAGAACCGGGCAGAGGTGAGGGGAAGCAAAGGAGAAAGAAAACGAGAAAGGAGGGAAGCCGCACGGCTTGGCGGATTCCTCCTGGCGAGTTGACTGCTGGGTCCCGGGGCTTGCCGCTGAGCAGGGCTGGTGCTGGTGGCGGTCTGACATGGAGACCGCCCGACTTCGGTGATGACCAAACGAGTTGATCTGAGACGCGGCTAGCCGGTCAGGCCGCCCTGTGGTGACCGCCCGAATTGGGAGGCCTGGCGGCTTGAAAGGTCAGGCCGTCCGGTCTGGAAAGCTTCGCGAACAGGTCGCGTATTCCGGGCTTATCAGATAGGAATAATTTTTGTATCAGAATTTGTTGCTAATCTAAATTAGCAACAAAATTGTGTGTTTTGCAAGGAATTTTGGCTCCGTTTGAGAGGACTTATTTTCACCGGTCAAGCGGTCACGACCACATGAATCAGGACTTAATTAAGGTCCGATTCATGCGGTCGGGACCGCTTGACCGGTGAAAATAAGTCCCCCCAAACGGAGCCTTTAACCCTTGCTAATAGGTGTTTTTTTGTTGTGGGGGAAAAAATTCAAAATTCAATTTTCGGAAGATAGGGGGAGGAAAAGTGGGCCTCATAAGTTAAAACCTATTTATTTTTGGCACATGAGCATAATACAAATTTGTACTTAAAAATTTTCAGCAAAAGTCTACTTCCATCATGCAACAATCCGTAAAAGGTCACATCCATATCCCTGTTTGCCGATCGTACGGTACTTTCCACTCCTCCATTTAACAACAAAAATGACAAAATAGTAAATACCCATATCAATGCCATAAATACACTTGCCCTGTTTCCCATTCCTTATCTTATTAAATTTTATTTTAAAAAAACAGATTATTTTATTATTACAAATAAATGAAATTGCAGGCAGGCCCTCGACATGCGCGACGACCCGGCCGGTCTGGTTTGGACTATTACCCTCCGGTCCGGTCGCATTCAGAGCGGCTCGAATTCCGAGTTCCTCTCTTTTTCTCTCTCCCTCTCTAGTCTGCCAATCATAATGCAATGGATTGCTGAATCATTACTCCAGTTTTTACAAATTCCACCCCATTAAAATTTCTCTTACAGGCTTCTGTCGAACCGCATTAATGATACGGCTTTCGCTCAGAGCGAGCGAGTTTTGCCAGGTGGCCAGATCGTGTGGGCCCCGCCACTCCTGCAAATTCGACGCGTTGGAAAAGGCTGAGCTGGAGATGGGCCAGCAAGGATCACTGTATTTCCCGCGTGATTCTCGCGTAAGTGGATTCGCTTTAGCGCGATCCTAGGAATTACGTTGACGCGATCATCATAATTAGTGTCTTAGTTTTATCCAATTTAATTATGATATTTGAAAATAATTTCTAATTAAATTTATTTATTACCCGTGACAGCAGTACAGCACAGGCGGGGAGCCATCTGCAACATCACCTCTGAGCGACATTGTCCTGCAGCCGCAAGCCTTTCAGTGTCATATTACGTTCATCACTTATTTTTAAGGTGTGCACAAGGATTTGGGAGCGACTAGAAAAACACATTGTTATGACTGTTTTTGAGAGTATTCTTTTTAAAATAAAAGGAAACAACATAATTTTAAAAATTGATTTTATTTTTTAAATAAAGACGTGTAAAATTTGAAATCGAATGTTTAACGAAATGATGTTTTTTTTAATATAGTATTAGATATGTTTTAAAGTAATTTTAGCTTAAAACAGGTTTACAGAAAGAAAAGATGTCTCCTCAATGAAATGAGGGTTAACTTAATATATAGGAATCAGCAATATGATAATTATTGTGAAAATAATTAGAAGTTGAATTTGAGAATAAACATAATTCATTATGAAAAATAAAAAAAAATAAGTTCTTATGAATACCCACTCATCCATCCTTCTAACAATTGAAGATCAAAAGTATAAATAATTGCCCAATGCAGATTCAGGCTCCATTTAGCGCGGTGGTGGCGATCGTAAATGCATGAGTTAAACCATCATTTGTTAAGAATTACCTAACAAACATCATATGCTTGAACATAAAAGTAGATGAAGTTTCTTAGATGGGCGTTAACAAATGATAATTTAACCCCTATGCTCATGACTGCCACCACCATGACAAAACGGAGCCTCAATAAGCTTTGATGTGATTCTGCTATTAGAATTGATGGGGTCCGCCCCGAATTTCTAAGTCAAACCAACTAGTCTCAGACCGAGTACGCATGAGGCCGACCGAACAAATTACGCACATCAAAGCTGCAAGCCCCAGGAACCGCCAAAGAAGAGGTCGAGACCGCACACGCGCATGGCAGAGCCGCACAGGTGCGCTCGATCTACATGTACGCGCGTGCGGCCAGCGCGCAAGGCCGCGCACCCCTCGCGCGGTCCACGACGGGCCAACCCACGCGGCCGTATCCCGCGCGGCCGGCGTGGCCGCACGCGGCCAGCCCCTACACGGTCGCACCCTGCGCTGTCGTGGGCGGCTGTAGCGCCGCGCTCCCGCGTGCCGCATTACCTGTGGTCGCGCTCCACGTGCTCATCGGCGGAGATCGCCACTGGCGACCCTCGTCGGGTAAGACCCCCCTCCCGGATCCCAAAACACGGCACGAAGGGGGTCTTATGCCCAGAACAGGCGCCTTGCGGTAACCTTAGCACACGAGCTAACATGTACTTCAAGACGCCTATTCTGCCGGCTACAACCAATACCAATATATGCCAACCCAACCAAAACAATAATAAGAGAAGTCAAATCTACAAAAAACATATATGTCCAAAAGTACATCAAATAAAGTAGGTAAAACATGCTTCTACAATATCAGAGTACAACTAATAAACGCTCAAAATGCTACATCAGAGTCGCTCAACACTCACATCAGTAACCGACGGTAGCGACGACACCGTCACTTCAGGTCCTGTCGTCCTGGCCTGGCTGTCCTGCTGCATAGTCTGCGACTGCTCTACCTGCGGGGCGACCTCCTAAAAAGTAGGACGTAGCAACCGTTAGTCGAAAAGAGTAAGTGGTTTCACATCCGCTCCCCCGGCGACTCTTCAGCACCGGGCGAAGAAACGAACAAGAGTACAATATATAACAAGGTAACAGGTACAAGCAGGTGGTAATAGTACAAAAAGATTAACATCAGTATAATCTAGCAGTTCTACAAGAGCTATAACCATCCATCAAAATATAAGTGTCTACAGCAGGAAAGTAACTTAACTTATAAGGATGCACATACAAGCTTATAAGTTAAGGATCAGTATAACATAAAGTAACTCATCGTATAGGAGTGTCGATACAAACTTATACGATGAAGATCTTGTTGTGCAATGTAATGAGATGGTATGTATGCTATGAAATGACTCACTCATGATCACACCCATGCAATTGCTATGTCGACACAGACTAGTAGTTCCCACTTTTCGAGCAGGTAGCTAACCTCTCAGGCATCAACCGCCGTGGCCAGGCGGCGACAATAGAGCGGGCTTCTCTACTACTAAGCAGGCATCCAAACTGCTTCACTTAGGCCTCCGTACGCCTCAATGATAAGAACACAATAGCGGAGCCCATGCGTACTATGGTCCAGCGGAGTCTCGGGTAGATGTGCACCGAGAACCAAGCCTCGAACTGGCCTTGTGTGACCCGGAAGTGGCCTCGGAAGTAAGCACGAGGACCCAGCCCAACCGTTCACTTGGCACGGAAGGAGCCTCGGGACATAAACACCGAGGACCAAGCCCAACCGCCCAAAGTCTAACGTCAACTCCCGTCGGTGTGACGATGGGCGAGCCCGTAGACCTGCCACACTATCCTTAACCCAAGATTACGACACCATGTGTCGACTCACACCGCATGCAATTCCACATCACCGTGGCATAGAAAGAGACTCGGAGAAAGCACGAGGACCAAGCCCAACCATCCACTCGGCACGGAAGGAGCCCCTGGAAATAAACACCGAGGACCAAGCCCAACCGTCCGACTTTGACTCATCTCAACGTAATCCCAACTAGTGACGGTCAACACCGCACTTACACCCTTCCACAATATAACCTGTAGGGAGACGACACTCCAAGCATTGGACTACTAAATTCAATCCGTTAAACAATTATTCACATGACCATAGATTATCTTCCTACATGTCATTCCATATGATTTCAACACATTATAAACATGATGCGCATTTATATTAGTCTACTAATTTCTATCAAATCATTCCGTTTAAGTGTGCTTTGCTTCACAAATCAATTTCATGAGATCCAATTATTAAACTTCATCAATTATAGAACTAAGATGATTAACATAAAAGAGTTCGCCCAAACCTCAAGTTAATTGCAACATTGAATCCACTGAATCAAAATCCATGTTATACCAAACCCAGAATTTAAGTGTAGAATAAATCTGGACAGCAACTTCGACCGGAGATTCCTGAAGCTACAGGAATCCAGTGGAGGCGTGTAACCCCTCGATGGAAAGGTCTTTCCATCGGTTACAACTTTAATGTTCAGACCACAAGCCAGATTCAAGAGTATTATACTTGAAATCGCCTTTGAAGTCTGCTGCGTACAGAACACAATTTCTGCATGCAGGATTTATCAGACGTCATTTTCGTTCAGTCTTTCCTGTGGCTACAGACTTCGCCTGAAGTCGTGCAACCACTCGTTGGAAAGGTATTTTCAAGGACTTCAATTTTTGTGTTTAGTCGAAAGCCTAGATCTGAACATATCACGCCTTAAAATGACCTATAAGATCGTTGCGTGCAGAACACAGATTCTGCACGCATCTTAAGGCGGAATGAACGACATCAGTTCATCTTCCTCCTCAAGTCGGTCTTCCAAAATCACACCAGAAATTCCTCCTCCCTTATTCACCCTATTGAGGCCATGATTCTTCACGAAACCATCCCCCACCTTCACCTAGAAGGTTGGAGAGGTTGAAGACACAACTATCCATAGAGCACAAGCCCTAGAACGACCTTTACCTAGGGAAATCATCATCTCACAAGTCTAGACTCTTTTGACTCGACATCTCACCTAGATATAACTACAGATCTAGCACCAAGGGAGAGGGGAGGAAGCTCACCTCATTTCCGGCGTTTCCACTATTTCCGGCCATGGATCTTGTGACTCTTCTCGACGGCATCTTCTCTTTCACGACGGCGGCGGATCTTCTCCTCTAGGACTTGCTCCAGCAGCTTTCCCTCTCTACAGAAGTTTCTCTCAGGAAGAGGGTTGGAATGAAGAGTGAAAACGGCTAGGGTTTTCACAAACCTTATAAATGAAAAGTGACACGGGTAGGGACACGCCCGTGTCCTTACCCGTGTCCTGCTTGGGCGAAGCGTCAACGATGGTTTAAGTGTCGGTTCAATACTCGACACGGGTAGGGACACGCCCATGTCCCTACCCGTGTCCACATGACACGGCCGTGTTCTCCTACCGTGTCCTTCTCTGGACACGCCTCGTCGATCTTAACTCGACGCACACGGGTAGGGATACGCCCATGTCGCTACCCGTGTCCTTCTCGGGGATGCTTCGTCGAACTCCACTTGACATGCACACGGGTAGTGACACGCCCGTGTCCCTACCCGTGTCCTTCTCTGGGATAACTCGACTTATCGAGTCGAGAGATGGTTGGACATGCACGGGTATGGACACGCCCGTGTCTCTACCCGTGTCTTTCACGGTACAGCGGTTGTGCATACACGGGTAGGGGGCACGCCGTGCCCCTGCAGTGCCATCATGCACACGGTTAGTGATACGCCCGTGTCACTACCTGTGTCCCTTTCTGGACATGATCGAGTCGTCGACTCGAGAGCAGGCCTCTCCCACACGGGTAGGGACACGCCCGTGTCACTACCCGTGTCTTATTCTGGACTAATTTCTACACCAATTTACAAGTGCAGCCCAGCTGCCTGCACTCCCCTGAACCCAAGTCAGCTCTCCTGACTCAAAAACGCGCACGAGGGGCCTAGTGCGAATCGGGACGTTACAATTCCTCTAAACAAAATAAAAGATTTTGTCGCCGAAAACAGGCTAAGGCTATGGGGAGAAAAAGCATACAGAAAATAAAATATGATTTTAAACAAAATTACCATGAGGAAATAATTCCGGGTAGCGTTTTTGAATCAAGTCCATCGGCTCCCATGTATACTCCTCCTTCCCATGATTAAACCATAACACCTTCACCAAGGGGACACTTTTGCGGCATAATATTCTTGTCTCGTTGTCTATGATCCGCACCGACTCTTGTCACATAGACCTATCTGTCGCCATAACACCATCTGTGGTGGGGATATATTGATCGGGAAGCAACAACGTCTTTCGAAGCGACGACACATGGAACACGTCATGGAGATTCTCTAGCTCCGACGGTAACTCCAACCGATAGGCCAACTGGCCAATCCTTTCCAGTATAGTGTAAGGCCCAACGTACCTTGGGCTGAGCTTTTTCACACCACGCACCCGTGACACTCCATGCATCGGCCAAATCTTCAGGAACGCCTTATCACCCACTTGAAACTCTACCATCCGGTGCTTTGCATTATAATACTTCACATACCGACATTGAGCCTCCAACATGCGATCTCGTATCAGTCTAACCACCGCATCTGCATCATCAATATACTAAATTCCCAGTGCCTATGGGTCTTCATCTTGCACCCAAGATAAGGGGGTTCTACACCTTCTTCCGTAAAAGGCTTCATGGGGCACCATGCCGATGCTAGCTTGATGGCTGTTGTTATAGGAGAATTCCACCAGTGGTAAAAGCCTTTCCCACGACTCTCCTCTATCCAACACACATAACCTCAACAGGTCCTCTAGTATTCTGATGGTCCTCTCAGACTGCCCGTCCGTCTGAGGATGAAACACGGTGCTAAAGGTAAGGCGCGAACCCAAATACGCCTGTACCGCCTTCCACTCCCTTGAGGTGAAACGACCATCCCGGTCAGAAACAATTATCTTAGGCACGCCATGATACCATACGAACTGCTCCACAAAGAGGCGTACCAAGACATCCACGTAAGCCTCTTTCTTCATAGGGATGAACCGGGCTACTTTCGTCAGTCGATCAACGATCACCCACACTGAATCATTCCCTGAGCATGAGCGAGGTAACCCATGGACAAAGTCCATGGAGATATCCTCGAACTTCCACTTGGGGATAGGCAACGACTGTAGCAAACTACCGGGGCTCTTGTATTCCGCCTTCACCCTTTGACAAGCTTCGCAATGTGTAACAAAATATCTGACATCCTTCTTCATTCCCGGCCAACACATGGTCTTCCGTAAGCCGACATACATCTTGACAATACCCGGGTGCACAAAATACTGAGAACAACGTGCCTCTCTCAAGATATCCTCCCGGATTTTACCGCCCTTGGGAATGTAGAGACGGCCGCAGAAATAAACGAGGCCGTCTTTTAGTGTATACTCATCAGTAGTCTCATCTTCGATTGACTTGATTGTCGGGGCCAGAGCCGCATCCCTTCCTTGCTCTGCCCGGATTCGATCCCAGATATCACAAACTATGCTCATGCTTGCCAAGTACTTCGTATACTCTGCCGAAGGAGCCTTATACACCAAAGTAATCTACATCTCTTCGAGCATCCGAGCTAACTCCATACTCATTAACCGAGACTCTGGGCTTGAGTCCGGTACTTTTCTGCTCAATGCATCGGCCACCGAGTTCGCCTTTCCGGGATGATAGTTCAAGGTGAACTCATAATCACACAGAAACTCTAACCATCGCCGTTGTCTCAAGTTCAATTCTTCTGTGTATGAACGTACTTTAAGTTTTTATGGTCTGAAAAGATCTCGTAGTGGACGCCATATAGATAGTGCCTCCAAACCTTCAAGGTTAACACCACTGCTCCCAATTCCAAATCATGAACCGGGTAATTGATTTCATGCTTCTTCAACTGTCTTGAAGCATAAGCAATCACGTGTCTGTGCTGCATAAACACCGCTCCCATCCCCTGATACGACGCGTTAGTGTAAACTTGAAATACCTTCTTTCCAGACGAGAGGGCTAGGATGGGGGCGGAGGTAAATCTATCCTTCAGCTCTTGGAACACCGCTTCACACTGGGGTGTCCACTCAAATGGCACACCTTTATTTGTCAAGGAAGTAAGAGGGAGGTCAATCTTGGAGAATCCTTTTACGAACTTACGGTAGTACCCGACAAGTCCAAGGAAGCTCCGCACATCGGCCGCTGACTTCATGGGAGACTACTCCTTTGCAGCACGCACCTTGGCCGGATCCATCGCTAGTCCTGCTCCACTGATCACATGCCCCAAGAAAGCAACCTCTTTAAGCCAGAATTCACACTTGCTGAACTTGGCGAACAAGACGTGCTCTTTTAATTTCTTCAATACCAAGGTCAGGTGCTCAATATGCTCCTCCTCCATCTTTGAGTAGACCAGGATGTCGTCGATGAAAACGATGATGAAGATGTCCAAATAAGGTTCAAACACCTTTTTCATCAGGCTCATGAAGGTCGAGCGGAATTTGTGAGCCCAAACGGCATTACAGTGAACTCGTACAACCCGTATCTTGAGCTAAAGGCCGTTTTCTGGATGTCCCCTTCTTGTATCCTCAACTGATAATAACTCGAGCGCAGATCCAACTTTGAAAACCAATGCTCTCCTACCAGTTGATCGAACAGCTCGTCAATCCGGGTAGCGGATAAGTGTTCCGCACTGTCAGTCGATTGAGCTCCCGATAGTCTATGCATAACCGCAAGGTTCCATCCTTCTTTTTGACGAACAATACAGGGGCTCCCCAGGGTGACGAGCTGGGGCGAACGAACCCTGACTCCACCAGTTCTTGCAGTTGAACTCTAAACTCCGAGAGTTCCTTCGGGGCCATTCGGTAAGGGGCCCTGGATATAGGCTTGGTACCCAGTACTAGATTAATTTGAAAATCAACCTCCCTATGCGGGTGTAATCCTGGCAGTTTCTCAGGAAATATCTCGGGAAAATCCCGCACTACCCGTACGTCTTTTATATCCACTGCTATATCTTTCAACTCAAAACAGATCATGAAGACTTCATCCCCTTTCATATGGGCTTTTAAAGCCTGAACTGAAGATAACAACATACGAGGTGCGAATCTAATACCTTGGAAGATGACATCAGAGTCCCCATGTCTCAAATAGATTCGTTTCTCCGCTCAGCCAATCCTTGCGAAGTGCCAGTCCAACCACGCCATGCCCAAAATGATGTCAAATTCCAGCATTCTCAAGACCATGGCAGACATATCATAGGATTTTCCCCCAATGAATATCTCTAGCTCGCACTTAGCGGTTGCGGTCATCTCAGAGCCGCCTGGGAGGCGTACTCGTTGAGCTATACCAGTAAAGTATTGTACACCTTCCATGTCTTTAATGAAGTCCTCAGACACAAAATAGTGTGAGACACCGATATCGAACAGCGTATAGGCCGTCTTCCCGCCGACTACCACGGTTCCTAAGCACCAATAACCAAAACTCAACGCTAGGTCTCTAGTATGTCGTAAGCAAGTTAAGTTAAACAATGAAAATATGAAAGCTAGCTACAACATACCTGCAATCACATCCTGGGGATTCCGTTCTTGCGCCATGTCCAGCGTGTACACTTGATCCCATGCAGGACCGGGGTTTCCTCCTCGTGGTCCTCATCCTCGACCACGCATGTGACCCCATCCTCGAGGAGCTGCCGGAGGGAGAGCAGGAGGGACGTTCCTAAACAACTGCGGGCAGAAACATCGAATGTGGGCCGGCTGGTTGCATTCAAAACACATCAGCCCACGACGCCCCTCAGGTTGCTGAAAATATTGAGGTTGTGGCGGTGGAGGCAACGTGGGCGGTTGCGGGACCGGATGCTCCACTCTAAAATTTCGGTGGGAACGCCCTCCACCTCTTTGATATCCTATTCCTCCTCTATAGTCCTTCCTCCTTCTGTTACTTGGGCCAGCTTCCATCACGCCCTCCGCAGGTCTCTTACCACTTCCCAAGTGGTCCGCCTCAAATCTCTTCGCCATGTCGATTATCTCTACCAAGCTAGAGTTCGCTATAAACAAAAGGGTCTTCCTCAGGGGATCCCGTAGCCCTTTGTAGAAGCGCTTGGCATATCCTCTATCACCCAAATCATACGAGTCCGCGAACCTCGCGAGATGCTGGAACACTTGCTGATATTCCGTAACCGATTTTGATCCTTGCTTCGACAGTAGAAACCTCTCCTCAAGTTCATCTCGAGCAGATGAAGGAATGAAGTTGAAAGTGCAGCTAGATCTGATATACTCTAGAGGGGGGGGGGGGGGGGTGAATAGAGTATATGGTGCTTGAAAACTTTTTACAACAATTGTTGTAATCTGAGTGAACAGGGAAGCAATTATTAAATCTAATCACAGAATAACCTACAACATAAATTAATCACAGATCTAAACTAATCACAAAACAATCACAGAAAAATCACAGCCAGAAACAAAAATAAAGACAAGCAAGCCAGAAGACACAAGGAACTATAGTGCTTCCCCTAAACTTGGGTACATCCACTCTTCTACCACCTTAGGTAGGAATCCACTGCAGGATGAGTTGATCAGGTGTCCTGGGCACCAATGAGCTTTTGATAAGGTGCTCAAAAACCAAATCAGATTTTTTGATCAGGTGTCTTGCCACCAATGAGCTTTTGACAAGGTGCTCAAAAACCAAGCACAAACTTTTGAAGGGAGTTTGAGAAACCCTTTACAGAGATGGGGATGAGAGATTTATGGAAGTCTTCTCTTTCTCAAAGCAGCTGAGAAGACTATGTGGATTTGATGGTGTCAAAGCTCCCCGTGAGTTCTTGAGATGTTCAGGAAATGAAGCTTTGCTGTAGGGTGATAGGCCTTCAGAAGTTGATCTCCAGCAAATGATGATTTCAGCAATAACTGAAATGTTAGGTGTCTGGAGTCTTTGAAAGATGTTGGCCTTGAACACTTGAATCACAAGAGATCAGAAGATTTCAGATGGTTGATCTCCTTGGATGTGTGTTCTTGAGAGAATTCTTTGAGACAGAGAATATTTTATTCTTGTTCTTCTTGTCTGTGTTCTGAGTTCTAAGTCATGGAGAGATTCAAAAATCTTGTCTTTTATTCTCTGGTACTGAATAGAAAAACATCCTCTGTCAAGAATAGCCGTTGGCCTGCATTAATTGCATCCTTAATTGCAATTGTCTTCTGGAGGAAAGTCCAAAGAAACATTCCTTGATATTCCCTTGAAACTTGGTCCAGAAATAAATGAAAACGGCTAGAAAATCTTCTGAATTAATTGCTGAATAACTCCTTAACTGATCTGAATTTGAATCTTGAAAAATCCTTTAACTCATCAGAAAACGTCGAACTGAGCTCTGCTATCGTCGAACTGAGCTCAGCGATATGGACTTATACAGCAACAAAAATTGTCGATCTGAGCTCAAAGATCGTCGAACTGAGCTCAGAGATAGAGATCCAATACTGAGTCAAGATCGTCGAACTGAGCTCGCAGATCGTCGAATGGAGTTTGACTATTTGTTGAAGTTAAGCTCGGTGATCGTCGAATGGAGTTCGACGATCTGTCGAAGTTGAGCTAGACGATTGTCAATTGGAGTTCGACGAATCGTCGTGCTGAGCTCGACGATATGACTTAGTCTCAAACTGAAAATCCTTGGTCTTGAGGGCAGCTTCCAAACCTAGACTTCTAACCCTTAGACTCAATTCTAATTGACCTTTAGATCCATACAGGAGGTCAAAAACAGGTTTCCTAGAGACATAGTGATCCTGACCCAAATTAGTAATAGGGTGTTCCAACAATCTCCCCATATTTGGGTTAGGATTACTATTTACAGAATTTGGAAAAATTAAATAACAACATACACAACAACAATACAGAAAAGCAATAAGCAGGGCATTACAGAACCACAGATATATATCATCCCAGATAATAATCAGAAGTCAAGATGATTGTCACCTTACATAGTCATTTCTTCTCCTTGCTCTTAATGAGTTTGATTTCTCTATTGGGATTGAGAGCTTCCTTCTTTGATCTTGTGTCATCTGCTGTACCTAAAGAGGTTTGCTGTTTGGGCCTGGGAACTACAGCTTCAGGATGCAGCTCCATGTATCTATCAGAATCAAAGAATTTACTTGAACCATATCTTTCCAACTCTTTCTTTCTCTGTTCAGACAGTGTAGTGATGTTGGAGGAGTCTCTACCTTGCTCTTTAGCTTTCTTAATCTGATCCAGTGCAGCAAGCTCTTTCATCCTTACAGTCCCAGCAGTTGGATTATTTTCAGGATCTTCAAATGGCACTGGTGGCTCATATCTATTTGAGGGATTGTCCTGAGGAGGCCTGGATGACACTACTTCATTCAGTTTATAGGGAAAAGGACCAAAGGTTGTGTCTGATGAGATTTGTCCTTCCCTGGAGTAGGGATGTTGCCTTGAATAACCTTTAAAATAAACCTGGACTTCCCTTTGATTTCCTTTGTAGTTTCCTCTTCTGGATTGAGAACCCCTGGACTGGCTTCCCCTATGATAAGATCTTGCATGTGGCTGATAGGGGGTTTGGCTTTTGGCAGAGGGTTGAGCAGCTGAACTTCCACCTACACCTGCATCAGGAGGAGGTGGTGGAGGAGGATGAGGATGTTGAAATTGAGAAGATCCTTTTTCATATTTCCTCTTTTTCTTCATGGCTTTGAGTTGATTCTTTGAATACTGCATCCAGTGCTCAGTTATGGGCAGTCATGAAGAATATAATATGGAATGTCATTGTTGTCCTTGACCTTGGCTGGAGGTACTCTCTTCATGGCTTTGCTCCTTGCCTTTCTCTTCCTGGCAATGGTGGCAGAGGAGTCATCAGAATCAGTCTTGAACTCATCACTTTCAGAACTTTGTTCATCATAAAGAGCATCAATCTTTTTCATCAAATCTTTCTTGAGCTGGGTTGAAGCAGATGAAGCAGCAGTGATTGGAGCAACAGCAGATACAACACCTGTAGCAATTGTAGTTGAAGCAGAAGTAGATACAGAACTGGTAACAGAAGTTGAAGCAGCAGCAACAGCAATAGATACTGAAGTTGTGGCAGTAGTAATGACAATAGTAGTTGGTGCAGCAACAGTGTCACTTACAGAAACAACAATATCAGCAGCAGGAGGAATGTCATCAGCAAACATAGAAGGCTCAACATCATGTGCCTCTATCATCTGCATATCCTTAGAAATTGACTCATCAGCAGTATCATTAATAATATCAACAAAATTTTCAGCAGGAATAGCAGCAGCATATACTGAATGGACAAAGGAAGTTATAATGCTGGTATCACAGCATGAGAAGGGCACAAGGGCCTTGGAGAAATCCTCTGGGGGCTGGACAACAACTCTCTCTAGAAAACAAGTTTTCTCTAGCAGACAACTGAAATAAGCTGGATCAAATACTGAAAGCAGAGACCTGAGGTCTATTAAGAATACTGTAACTGGAGGTCTAGCTGGAACTTGAGGAAGAACAGCAGCAGCAGCAACTGAAGAAACAGAAGACACAGCAGGCAAGCTCACTTCATAGGGCATCTCCCCCTGCCTAGATTCAGACAAAGCTGGATCAAGGCACACTGCTGAAGGGGATGCCTGAGGGAATAAGAAGGAGAGCCTGGCAGAAAGAGCTGCCACTGACTGGAGTAATGGAGCCAAGGAGGTCTTCAAGAGAAGAGATAGCCTGGGGGCTAGCAATTCATAAATCCTGTCAGCTAGGGCTGGAAGATCTACTTGCTCAGCAGTGACTGGAGCAGAGGTAGAGGATGGAGGTGGAGCTATGGGTGATGGTAGTGGAGAGCTGGGGTATTGGGGAAGAGATGGTTGAGGTGTGGGTAAAGTGGTGATGGAGGACAGTGGGATGGAGATAGATGGTGTGAAGGTGGGTTGATCAATGATCTCTTGTAGGAGGTCTTGGTAAGAGGTTGATGAGGAGGGCAGCTCAGGAGGTGATGAGGGTGAGTCATCCATGAAGGAATCATCAATAAGAGTGAATGAGGGAATGGAGGGTGAGGTGGCAGAGTCTGGTTGAGAGTAGGAGTATAATGGATGGAAGATTTCTTCTGTTGTTGGTAGAGTAGGGATTGGAGACGGTATTGATGTTGGAGATGGGCTGGAGATGATGATAGTGGATGAAGTTTGAATGGTGGATGGAATTTGAATGGTGGATGGAACTAGAAAAGATTGAATTGGAGGAGGAGGAGAGGCAGCAACAGGCAGGTCATCTGCAGGGGCAGATACCTGAGGGGAAGTGACTCTGGCAGTCCTGGTGCCTGAAGGTGTGCTGGAAGAGGGCCTGCTGGGCTTGATGATCTGCCTATCCCATTTACCAAATAGGGCACAAGACAGTCTCTTTGAAGCATTTATGTGTATCCCAGATGATACTAGCAATGCAGGGCATCTGTTCTGCAGAAAAAGGCCTAAAATCCTCCCAAAATTTACAAAACTCTTATTAATTTTCTTTTTGATTAGGTCAAAGAAGACCTCTCCCCAGTTCAAATTCTTCCTGTCCACTATGGCTCCCATTAAGCAGAGCTGATACCTAGAAATGGTATCATGAGCAGAGTGCTTAGCCAACAGGACTTTCCCAACTACATCAGCCAGGAATCTATATTCCACAGACAGATTCTTCTTCAGCAGCTTGCTAGGGTTAGCCTCAGAATGACCCATTCTTGCAAGCAAATCAGCATAGTCCTCTCCAGATAAATCAGCAGAATCTCCACCAGTACTCAACTCAAAAACTTCTGTCAGAATTGTTGGGGTCAAGGGTACCTGTGTGCCAGAAATTGATCCAATGATTGTGTTTTGATCCTGATTGTGGGCAGTGTAGACCCACTCTTTAATTTCATCAGCAGCAAGTTTAATCCTTGTGGTCATGATTATAGCAAGTTTCTGCTCTTTGAACAACTCCAAGATATCCTGGAAAACTTGATCTATTATGCTGAAGGATTCCATGTCAATGTCAAAGCTGGCATCAAATTTCATGGCGGCGAGAACATCAACAGAAACGGCCATAGTTACTTGCAAAGAATCAACAAACAAAACAACCAAGTGCAGAAATGTTTGGAGGGAAAGAAAGTTTTTGCAGAGAAATCGAAAGCGCAAAAGGAGAACGGCGGCGAAAAATGAATTTTATATTAGGGTTCGACGCAGAAAAGGAAAGATCGTTGAACTCAGTTCGACGATCGGGGCTTCTAAAGGAATCTGAAGAGTCTTCAATATCATCGATCTCTGTTCGACGATAATGGAGAGCGTCGAGCTCTGTTCGACGATCGTTCAGAGAACAAAATCACCGAGCGCCGTTCGACGATCGTTGACCGGAAGAGATAGTTCATACTATCTGAGAAACGCTGAACTCAGGTCGACGATTTCGGAAATCGTCGATCTCCGTTCGCCGATCTGGGGGAAAATCGTCGAGCGCAGTTCAGAGACCAGAAAAACTCTAGACACTAAGAAAAATCAAGATGTTTGCCTAGTCTTGGTCAATTTTTAAACTTTTAAAATCTTGGATATTATTTAAGACTTCCTCCATCTAACATTCCTAACTGATTTAGGAAGAAGGTGTGTTTCTTTTCATCCAAGGGCTTGGTGAAAATATCTCCCCTTTGTAAGTCAGTTGGGATATATTGCAGTTCAATTTTATTCTTTTCAACATTATCCCTTAAGAAGTGATGCCTAATCTCTATGTGTTTTATCCTACTATGGAGGACTGGATTTTGAGCTATAGAAATAGCACTGGTGTTATCACAAAAATTTTTTGACTTCTCTAAGTTGTAGCCATAGTCTAGGAGTTGGTTTTGAATCCACAAGATTTGTGAACAACAACTGCCTGCAGCCATATATTCAGCTTCAGCAGTTGAGGTTGACACAGAAGTTTGTTTCTTACAAAACCAAGAGACAAGTCTGTCACCAAGGAACGGACAAGTTCCACTGGTGCTTTTCCTATCAATTCTGCATCCAGCATAATCAGCATCAGAAAATCCAGTTAAATCAAATGCTGAATATTTTGGATACCAGAGACCTAGATTTGGACAACTTTTAACATACCTGAGAATCCTCTTTACTAGTGTTAGGGCTTACTTGGAACCTAGCACATATACATGTAGCAAACATTATATCTAGTCTACTAGCTGTAAGGTACAGTAAATAGCCAATCATTGCTCTATATGTTGTCTGATCAACAGGTTTCCCATGTTCATCAGCATCCAATACAGCATTGGTAGGCATAGGTGTTTTCATACAAGATGCTTCAGACATGCTAAATTTCTTAACCAATTCATTTGCATACTTGGTTTGAGAAATAAAGATGCCTTCAGCATGCTGTTTGACTTGCAATCCTAGGAAGAAGGATAGCTCACCCATGCTACTCATTTCAAATTTAGAATGCATTAGGTTGGAAAACCTTCTGCACAATTTTGAGTCAGTAAAACCAAAAATAATATCATCTACATATATCTGTACTAGTAGGGTATGAGACTTATGGGTTCTAATGAAAAGCGTCTGATCTACTCTACCCCTTATAAATCCATTTTCCAAAAGGAAGCATGCTAGGGTCTCATACCATGCTCTAGGAGCTTGCTTGAGACCATATAATGCTTTGTTCAATCTAAAAACGTAATCAGGATAAGTTGGAGAGATAAAACCTGGAGGTTGTCTGATATATACTTCTTCTTTGATGTCTCCATTTAGAAATGCACTTTTGACATCCATCTGATATACCTTGAATCCTTTGTGTGCTGCATAAGCTAAAAAGATTCTGATGGATTCCAATCTTGCAACTGGTGCAAAAGTCTGATCATAGTCTATTCCTTCTTCTTGAGAATATCCTTGAGCAACTAGCCTTACCTTGTTCCTTACAATTACTCCTTGATCATCCAGTTTGTTTTTGAACACCCACTTTGTTCCAACAATGGAGTGATCCTTAGGCTTTGGCACTAGTTCCCACACTTTGTTCCTTTCAAATTGATGCAACTCATCTTGCATTGCAATGATCCAGTGTGGATCTTGCTCTGCATCTTGAATGGACTGAGGTTCAATTTGAGATAGGAAGCAGGTGTGCAACAGGTTTTGGTTGACCTGATTTCTGGTTTGCACACCAACTGAGATGTCTCCAATTATTTGGGAAATTGGATGGTCTGTTGATGTTGTTGAAGTATTATACCGGGCGGCTTAGCGGTCTGATCCAGCGGTTTGTTGACCGAGCGGCTTAGCGGTCTGATCCAGCGGTTTGCAGACCGGGCGGTCTATCGGTCTACCTCTGCGGCCTGTTTCATCCTGCTGGAGTTGCCGAGCGGTTTTCCTGTCTATCTAACTGCGCGGCCTATGCGGTCTCCATTATTCTAGCCGCTCAGTATTGTAAATGTTTAGTCCCACATTGTTTGTATACTCTCTTTCTCTTCCCCTCCATTCTATATAAGGGAGGTCATACCTTTGTAAATGATATCTTTTTTGAATAATAAAATTTCAATTATTCAAAAGTTTATTCGCTTGTTCTCTACTTTTCGCCTCTTTTCGCTACTTTCTAACATGGTATCAGAGCACACGGTCATTTCCTCCTGATTCTGTGCGCTCTCTGTTGCTCGCGGCTTGTTTTCCGCGTTCTGCGACTTGATTCGCGACTTGCCTTCCCTTCTGTCCGCGCGGCTTGTTTCTATTCACGCGGCTTGTTTCTATCCGCTGCCCTGTTCGCACGGCTTGCTTCTTCTTGGTTCTCTTCTCCTACTGCTCTTTGTCGCAGCGACCTGTTTCCTTGTCGCCGCGCTCCTTGGTCTTTCCTGTCGCTCCGACTTCCTAGTCGTTGCGGTCTGTCCCTGTCCGCGAGTGTTGTCCCTCTACTCGCGGTTCGCTGCTGTGATCTGCCTGACCGTGCGGGTTGTTCCTTTCTCACCCGCATCTTGGTCGCGGTCACCAGCTCTTCTCTTCTTTTCTGTTCGCTCGGCCTTTTCAGTCCGCGCGACCTCTTCCCCGCTGTGCCTTTGACCGCCTTCTAGCAGCTGCTGTGATCTGCCTGACCGTGCGGGTTGTACCTTTCTTACCCGCATCTTGGTCGCGGTCACCTGCTCTTCTCCTCTCTTCTGTTCGCTCGTCCTTTTTCAGTCCGTGCGACCTCTTCCCCGCTGTGCCTTTGCCTCTTTCTAGCCGCCCCTGTTCGCGCGGCTTCTTCTGTTTTCTAACCGCTACTGTTCGCGCGGCTTCTTCTGCTTGCCGGGTTCTATGACTACCTCCGGTCTCACCACTACTCCTGCAGCTCCTTCTCCTCCTCCTCCTTCGGGCAACCTTGGCACCCTTTCCAAGCTTGTTGGCTCCAACTATCCCGATTGGAGCGTTTCTTTCACCTTTCTCCTTCGTTCTCAGCGCAAGCGTCATCACCTCACCGATGACCCTCCTCCTCGCACCTCTCCTGAGTTTGATGACTGGGATGCGAGTGATGCTCTTGTTCGCACCTGGCTGGCCAACAGCCTTTCTGATGAGTGCCTTCCCGTCATTCGCCATGATGAGACGGTCAAGGCCGCCTGGCTTTACCTCGCTGCTCTCTATTCGAAGGGGGGCCAGACGTCCCGCATTTATACTCTCTATGCGGACCTCTTCGCCCGCCCTTCCATGTCACCGGCTGCGGCCTATCAGCAGGTTCAGGCTCTTGGTGCTGAAATCCTCCAGAATCGCCCCTTCTCCGCGGACTTGGCCGACCAGCACAAACACTTCCAGGAACTCCTGGTTGTTTGTTATCTTCTTCGTCTTCCCGACTCTTATGATATGATCCGCCAGCAGATCTTGGGTGAGGCGGAATCTCCTACTTTGGATGCCACCGCGGCTCGCATTGCCGCCGTTACTTCGCTCCTCCAGCGGCCTCTGTTGGCCTCCCCCCCTTCCCAGGACTCCTTTGCTCACCAAGTTCAGCGAGGGGGCCCCAGTGGCCGTGGCTCCTCCGGTGGCCGGAGTTCCTCCCGGTTCCTCTGCTCTCACTGTGGTCGTACTGGCCATACTGTTGACCGCTGCTGGCAGAAACATCCTCATCTTCGCCCTTCCGGTGATGCTCCTTCGGCCTCCGCCTCTTCTAGGCCGTCTGCCTCTGTGGCCACGACGTCAGGTAGTGCCCACGTCGTTACCCAAGGTAAATGGCTGATTGACTCCGGTGCCACCAATCATATGACGGGCAACCCTCATTGCTTCTCCCGTCTTGAGACCCATGACCGCTTACCCCCAGTTCGTGTGGCGGATGGTTCCCCGTCCCCGGTTCATGGGACGGGCATGGTTCAGCTCACTCCATCGCTTTGCTTGGAGGATACCCTCTATGTCCCGAAGTTCCCGTGCAATTTGTTAACCGTTACTACTTTATGCCGGCAACTTCAGTGCTCCGTTTTATTCACTCCCACTACTTGTTCTTTTCAGGACCCGAGGGCCTAGCGGACGATTGCTACTGGGACTGAGAGCGGCGGCCTCTACTTCCTCGACGATGTTTCCGCTCTTTCTGCCTACTCCTCCTCCACCGAACTCCTTCAGTGGCATCTTCGTCTTGGACATCCTCCTCCTCGGCTTATTCGTCAGCTTCTGCCCCACTTACCTCCTACCGGTTCTCCGCTCAACTGTGATGCATGTCAGCTTGGCAAACATCATCGCTCCTCCTTCCCTCCGAAGCACGGCCGTGGCTCCTCTCGCATGTTTGATCTTATTCATTCTGATGTATGGGGTCCTGCGCCTACCCTTACAGTTGGTCGGGGCAGTTCCTATTTTGTTACTTTTATCGATGATTTTACTCGATGTACCTGGGTGTATCTATTAAAAGATCGCTCTGAACTATTTTCTGTTTGGCAATCCTTTTACTTTATGATTAAGACTCAATTTGCTATTTCCATTAAAGTCTTACGTTCTGATAATGCAAAGGAGTATCTAAATCATGAGTTCTCCACGTTCTTTCACAAACATGGCCTCCTTCATCAAACATCTTGTGTTTACACCTCCCAACAGAATGGGGTGGCGGAGCGTAAAAACCGTCACCTGCTTGATGTTGCGCGTACTCTCATGACGCAGATGCACGTCCCTCGCTCCTACTAGGGCTACGCCATGCTCCTCGCTTGCTATCTCATTAATCGCCTTCCCTCCACGGTCCTCCACGGCCAGACTCCCTTCTCCCTTCTCTACCCCCACCAGGAACCTTTTCCTCTTCCTCTCCGTGTCTTTGGCTGTACGGCCTTTGTTCACGCTCCCTCCGCCACCCGCGACAAGCTTTCCCCCCATTCCATCAAGTGTGTCTTTTTGGGGTACTCTACCACTCAAAAAGGCTATTGCTGCTTTGACCCCCTTCTCCGCAAGCAGTTTGTTTCTGCCGATGTAACTTTTTTCGAAAATGCTTCCTATTTCTCTCCTTCCTCTTCTCTTCCTTCTCTTCCTTCTGATATCTCCGTTCCTTCCACACCTCTCCACGTTTTCCCACCTTCGTCTCCTCCTCCACCCACTCCTTCCCAGTCCGTCTCTCCACCCACCCCTCCATCCTCCTCTCCGCTGCCGTCTCTCTAGTCCCGGGCCAGCCTTCTCCGCCACGGACGCTCCGGTCGCTGACGCTCCCGTCGCCGACGCTCCCGTTGACCTGGATGTTCCCATTGCCCTTCGCAAAGGGGTGCGGGCGTGTACTCAACACCCGCTCACGGCTGTTGTTTCTTATGATCAGCTTTCTCCTTCTCGTAGGTGTTTTGCCTTGGCTATCTCTGCTACTTCTACTCCCCATACCTACCAGGAGGCTCTCGCTCTCCCTCATTGGAAGTCTGCCATGGATGAGGAGATGACTACTCTTACTGAACGAGGTACCTGGACCCTGGTTCCTCCTCCCGTGGGCACTGATGTGGTTGGCTGTCGCTGGGTATTCGTTGTGAAGTTTCGCCCCGACGGCACTGTGGATCGCTACAAAGCCCGGCTGGTGGCCAAGGGCTTTACTCAGACTTATGGCGTTGATTACTTTGATACCTTCTCTCCGGTTGCTCGCCTCAGCACCATCCGGGTTCTCTTTTCTGTGGCTGTTAACCGGGCTTGGGCTATTTACCAGCTTGATGTGAAGAATGCCTTTCTCTATGGCGATCTTCAGGAGGACGTTTATATGGAGCAACCTCCTGGGTATGTTGCTCAGGGGGAGACACGTGTCTGTCATTTGAAGAAGGCCATTTATGGCCTAAAGCAGAGCCCTCGGGCATGGTTCGAAAAATTCAGTGGTATTGTGGCTACCATCGGCTTTCAAAGGAGTTCGGCCGATCACTCCTTATTCATTCGCAAAACGGCCTCGGGACTGGTGGTTTTGGCCGTATATGTGGATGATATTCTCCTTACTGGCGATGACCGAGATGGGGTGGACTTGACGAAGAAGCACCTCCGTCAGCACTTGGTCACGAAGGATATGGGCTCCCCAAAATACTTTTTGGGGATAGAAATCTCTCGGAAACTTGACTCCTTGGTTCTCTCTCAACGGAAGTATGCCCTTGATCTTCTTCGAGAAGTAGGCTTGACAGGTGCCAAACCAGCTCGTTTTCCCATGGCTGTTGGAGAAGACAAAACGTGGACGGATGATTCGCCTTTTCTATCTGATGTCACACGGTACAGATGTTTGGTAGGCAAACTCATCTATCTCACGGTGACTAGACCCGACATCGCCTACGCTGTAGGCAAGGTCAGTCAGTTTATGCAAGCTCCCAAGGAGTGTCATCTTCAGTCCGCCCTGAAGATTTTAGAGTATATCAAAGCAGCACCGGGCAGAGGGTTACTCTTTCAGAAGAATGGCCATCTGAGGGTTGAGGCCTACTCAGATTCAAGTTATGCGGATGACAAAGGCGATCGTAAGTCCACGTCAGGTTTTTGTACCTTTGTTGGAGGTAATCTCGTGAGTTGGAAGAGCAAGAAACAGTCTGTTGTTTCCAGATCCAGTGCCGAAGCAGAATACCGGAGTATGGCGTCAACCACGTGTGAGTTAAAGTGGTTGCGCGCTCTCATGCTTGACCTGGGCGAGGTATATGACTGTCCTCTCCCTATGTTCTGTGACAACAAAGCCGCTATACACATATCCAGAAATCCGGTCTTCCATGAGAGAACGAAGCATATAGAGGTTGACTGTCACTTCATTCGGGAAGAGATTTTGAAGAAACAGATTTGTACTCCTTTTGTCACCTCTGACAAGGAGTTGGCAGATATCTTCACCAAGCCAGTTTCTACTTCCTTCTTCCGCATCTGTGACAAGCTGGGCATGATTGATATCTATGCTCCAGCTTGAGGGGGAGTGTTGAAGTATTAGACCGGGCGGCTTAGCGGTCTGATCCAGCGGTTTGTTGACCGAGCGGCTTAGCGGTCTGATCCAGCGGTTTGCAGACCGGGCGGTCTATCGGTCTACCTCTGCGGCCTGTTTCATCCTGCTGGAGTTGCCGAGCGGTTTTCCTGTCTATCTAACCGCGCGGCCTATGCGGTCTCCATTATTCTAGCCGCTCAGTATTGTAAATGTTTAGTCCCACATTGTTTGTATACTCTCTTTCTCTTCCCCTCCATTCTATATAAGGGAGGTCATACCTTTGTAAATGATATCTTTTTTGGATAATAAAATTTCAATTATTCAAAAGTTTATTCGCTTGTTCTCTACTTTTCGCCTCTTTTCGCTACTTTCTAACAGATGTTACTAAATCAACAGGGGGTGTTGATTGTTCACCAACCTATGTTGTTGTTTCCTCTTGTGGTACAACAACTGGCTCTTCATGTTGTTTCTCTTCAGTGTGTTGAATACTCTCTTCATCTTCACTGCTTTCATCCTTTTGAGTAACCTGTAACTTGTTCAAGTCTTCAACAAGAGAATGTTCCTGCAAACGTTCTATGGTAGAAGAGATCTTCTCCTTGAAAGACATGTTAGATTCATCAAATGATATATGAACAGATTCCTCAATTTTTAGAGATGATTTATTATAAACCCTATAAGCCTTGCTAATCATGGAGTATCCCAGAAACACTCCTTCATCAGCTTTAGCTTAAAAGTTTGCTAAATATTTCTTGTCATTATTATGTATATAACAGATGCAACCAAAAACTCTAAAATAATCAACTTTAGGTTTCTTCCCTTTGAGTAATTCATAGGGAGTTTTTCCCTTTAGTTTATGTATCAGACTTCTATTTAGCATATAGTTGGAGGTGTTCACTGCCTCTGCCCATAAGGATAGAGGAAGGTGAGCATCCGACAACAATGTAGTGGCAGATTCAATAAGGGTTCTATTTTTCCTTTCAGCTACCCCATTTTGTTGAGGAGTTCTAGGAGCTGAGAAAGTATGCCTGATCCCTTCACTCTGACAGAACTCTTGCATAAGAAGAGAATCAAACTCTGTCCCATGATCACTTCTGATCAAGGCAATGTGAGTATTGAACTCAATCTGTATGCATTTGAGAAACTCTGTCAAACACTTAAAGTTATCAAACTTTTTACTCAGAAAGAACACCCAAGTGAATCTAGAGAAGTCATCTACAACTACTAAAGTGTAAGATTTCCCTCCTAGGCTTTGTACTGTGATGGGTCCAAAAAGATCCATGTGTAACAAATACAATATCCTAGGTGAATCACTCTTATTAAGTGACTTAAAACTATTTTTAGTTTGCTTGCCTAATTGACAAGCCCTGCAGAGTCCTTTCTTGTAGGGGCCAGAAGGTAGTCCTCTAACAAGGTTGTCCTTGGATAGCCTAACAATAGTTCTAAGGTTTAGGTGTCCTAGTCTCTTATGCCATAAAATATTTGGTCTACAAACAGAATTGAACAGGCAAATATCTACATCTGTTGAAAGAAAATCTACTAGATAGATGTTACCTTTCCTTTTACCTGTCAACACAGTTGTGTTGTCCTCTGACTTGATTTTGCATAATGCTTTGCTGAAGGTCACCTGGTAGCCTTCATCACATAGCTGACTGATGCTTATTAAGTTGTGCTTCAGTCCTTCCACATAGGCTACCTTCTTGAATGTTACTGATCCAATCTGGACTGCACCATATCCTTTAGTTTGTCCAAAGTTTGAATCACCAAAGATGACTTTGGGTCCAAGCTTGGCTCTAAAGGATGTGAGGTTGTCCTTATTTCCTGTCATGTGCTTAGAGCACCCACTACCCATGTACCATTGCTGGTTAGATGTTGGATAGGTCTTCACCTGCACATAAGATAATTCATTTGTTTTTGACCCAATTTACCTTGGGCCTAGGTTGATAACCTTTAAACTCTGAAATAAAAGACATCCCAAGTTGACTCTTATAACCTTCAGGATGATATCTCCTTGGAGGTATAATCCATTCAGTATAAGGGTTAAAGATTTGGGATGAAGGACCCCTAGGATTGGATTT
This sequence comes from Platanthera guangdongensis, assembly GCA_039583875.1. NCBI lineage: Eukaryota > Viridiplantae > Streptophyta > Magnoliopsida > Asparagales > Orchidaceae > Platanthera > Platanthera guangdongensis. The sequence goes on along the minus strand of CM077161.1, from coordinate 20,816,948 downwards.
TTATTTGCCCTTGAAAGATTTTCCAGAGCTCTGACCTCTGTTCGACGATCGTGGAGCTGCGTTCGACGATATTGAGTCAGATCGTCGAGCTCCGTTCGACGGTCGACTATGGCAGAGTTCAGGAACTTGAGATCGTCGACCTAAGTTCGATGATTTTGCCTGAGATCGTCGATCTGCGTTCGGCGATTGTCGATCTCCGTTCGACGATTTCTGCTGGGACTTAGTTTTCTTGGGCAGATCAGAATTTTTCCTAGCCACCTCTACAACTCCCTTTCCTTTATCAGAAATGAACTTGATTGGAGTTGTTAGAACTATGGGTTGGCTGGATGAAGCACCCAAGCCCAGTGTACTATTAAATCTGGAGTTCACTGTGCTTGTGATGTCCATCAGCTTGATGCTTCTCCCATTAAGGGATTCTTCAAGCTTCTTGGCCTCAGATAGCTCACCTTTCAGTGAAGCTATCTGCTCCCTACAGCACTCCAACTCCTGAGAGAGTTTGATGTTTTCTGACTTTAAGGTGTTATGTTCAGATAAATGATTTCTGAGAGAGATAATTTCTTTCTCAGATTTTAGCAGGTCTAAACATAAAGCTTTAAACTCAGATTTAAAGTCCTCTGAATAGAAATCAAATGAACTAATTACCTGATCTTCTTCAAGTTGAGTCTCTGAATCTGACTCTGACTCTTCTTCATCTGAATTATGTTGAGAGGCATTGATTGCCATCATGCAGAACTCCTTCTCTTCTGCATCATCTTCATCATCACTGGAGCTGGATGAGGCTTCTGACTCCTCTTCAGTCTCACTCCAGGATTCAACAACAAACCCCTTTCTTGTGTGTTTGTTTTTGCTTGAGGAGGGTTTGCCATTGCCATTCCTCTTGGAGTCTTTCTTCTTTCTTCTTTCTTTCTTGTCCCTTCTGTCCTTGTTTTTGTTTTCTGGACAGTCAGGAACAATGTGCCCTGGTTTCCTGCAACCAAAGCAGACAATTTCCTTATTATTAATTGACTTATCATACCTTGGCTTATCATGCTTCTTGTATGATCTCCTTCTGAAGTCCTTTCTGGCCATCTTGTAGAATCTTTTGGCCAACAGACTGAGCAGTTCATCATTGCCTGTGACTTTGTCTTCAGGCTGATCTTTAGTTGCTTGAAGGCTATTGTCTTCTCTTTTCTTGTGGCTGGTGAGGCATCCTTCTGTTCTTCTTCTCTATTCTTGATGAGTAGCTCATAAGATTTGAGCTTACCCAATAGATCTTCAGTGGTGATCTCATTCAAACTTCTGGCATTCTTGATTGGCCAGATTCTTGAATCCCAAGTGCTAGGGAAGCACATTAGAATTTTATCATTGAGTTCAGTTAGTGAGATCTCTTTATCCAAGGTCCTGAGTTCACTGACTATCAGACTAAGTCTATTGTACATATCTCCAACTGATTCAGCTTCTCCCTTCTTGAAATTCTCATATTGAGATATGAGGTGGGATCTCCTGTCCTTTCTCTCATCATCTGAGCCTGAGACTATTTCTGAGAGTTTATCCCAGATTTCCTTTGCTGAATTGCATTCAGCCACCTTTTGAAAGATGTCATCAGACATGGTCTGTGCTAGAATGTTCATAGCCTTGGCATCAGCTACCTTCCACTTCTTAATATCAGCATCTGTTCCTGATGGAGGTGGAACAACATTTGTACTTGAGTTCTCTGGAGGTCTTGGACAAACTGTCAAAACAGAATTAAAAATATCCTCGTCAATAGAATTCATGTATAATCTGATCCTTGCTTTCCAAAGTGCAAACTTGGATAGATTGCACACTTGAGGTCTGGTGCTAGCATAATCTTTGTTTTGGGCCATGATTTGTGAAAACAAAATCTAATAACAAACTCAAAAGAAAACAGATCTAACTAGGAATCTTTGGGTTCAGGTGTTAGCCTGTGCAACCACCATGGTGTGGTATATTTAACCAATCTCGCTCTGATACCAATTGAAAGTGCAGGTAGATCTGATATATTCTAGAGGGGGGGGGGGTGAATAGAGTATATGGTGCTTGAAAACTTTTTACAACAATTGCTGTAATCTGAGTGAACAGGGAAGCAATTATTAAATCTAATCATAGAATAACCTACAACATAAATTAATCACAGATCTAAACTAATCACAAAACAATCACAGAACAATCACAGCCAGAAACAAAAATAAAGACAAGCAAGCCAGAAGACACAAGGAACTATAGTGGTTCCCCTAAACTTGGGTACATCCACTCTTCTACCACCCTAGGTAGGAATCCACTGCAGGATGAGTTGATCAGGTCTCCTGGGCACCAATGAGCTTTTGATAAGGTGCTCAAAAACCAAATCAGATTTTTTGATCAGGTGCCTTGCCACCAATGAGCTTTTGACAAGGTGCTCAAAAACCAAGCACAAAATTTTGAAGGGAGTTTGAGAAACCCTTTACAGAGATGGGGATAAGAGATTTATGGAAGTCTTCTCTTTCTCAAAGCAGCTGAGAAGACTATGTGGATTTGATGGTGTCAAAGCTCCCCGTGAGTTCTTGAGATGTTCAGGAAATGAAGCTTTGCTGTAGGGTGATATGCCTTCAGAAGTTGATCTCCAGCAAATGATGATTTCAGCAACAGCTGAAATGTTAGGTGTCTGGAGTCTTTGAAAGATGTTGGCCTTGAACACTTGAATCACAAGAGATCAGAAGATTTCAGATGGTTGATCTCCTTGGATGTGTGTTCTTGAGAGAATTCTTTGAGACAGAGAATATTTTGTTCTTGTTCTTCTTGTCTGTGTTCTGAGTTCTAAGTCATGGAGAGATTCAAAAATCTTGTCTTTTATTCTCTGGTACTGAATAGAAAAACATCCTCTGTCAAGAATAGCCGTTGGCCTGCATTAATTGCATCCTTAATTACAATTGTCTTCTGGAAGAAAGTCCAAAGAAACATTCCTTGATATTCCCTTGAAACTTGGTCCAGAAATAAATGAAAACGGCTAGAAAATCTTCTGAATTAATTGCTGAATAACTGCTTAACTGATCTGAATTTGAATCTTGAAAAATCCTTTAACTCATCAGAAAACGTCGAACTGAGCTCTGCTATCGTCGAACTGAGCTCAGCGATATGGACTTATACAGCAACAAAAATTGTCGATCTGAGCTCAAAGATCGTCGAACTAAGCTCAGAGATAGAGATCCAATACTGAGTCAAGATCGTCGAACTGAGCTCGCAGATCGTCGAATGGAGTTTGACTATTTGTTGAAGTTGAGCTAGGTGATCGTCGAATGGAGTTCGACGATCTGTCGAAGTTGAGCTAGACGATCGTCAATTGGAGTTCGACGAATCGTCGTGCTGAGCTCGACGATATAACTTAGTCTCAAACTGAAAATCCTTGGTCTTGAGGGAAGCTTCCAAACCTAGACTTCTAACCCTTAGACTCAATTCTAATTGACCTTTAGATCTATACAGGAGGTCAAAAATAGGTTTCCTAGAGACATAGTGATCCTGACTCAAATTAGTAATAGGGTGTTCCAACAGAAGTTCTCCAAGAAGACACTCGAGAACTCGCTCAAACTTATCTCTGTATAGACACACCCTTGAAAGGTGGAGCCCATGAGGGACTTCCACACCTCCTAGCATGTAGTTCCAAGACGGACACCACCAACGTTACAACCATGTTGGTTGGGCAACGGATCCCGCCAATAGCTCATGCACCATGTCAAGCCATTCTCTAGTGCGCGTAGCCGACTCTGTCCCAAGGTAGGCGGGAGGGGAGAGAGCCCAGAAGGTGCTCAGCCAGTTTGAGACTGGAGCCTGTTGTTGCACCGGAGGCTGCTGCGCCCTAAAGGCATCCAGGATGGCGGTGAGCGTCTGCCCTAACTCGGATTGTTGGAACTGAGTGAGAATGGAAGGGGCAGGAGTGCCCCCCATCAGCTCAATGTGCACTGGAATCTACACGTAGAATACAAACTTATGGTCAGGTTGGCTAATCTTAAGGTCAAAGTTGGATATACTTAGTATGAATTACACATTGGCACACCACTGCTTTCGCTAAGTCAATTTAACCCCAAACTGACTAATCGAACGAGGGTGGTACCATTGTTGAATGACTTCTTTAGTTGAGGATCGTGGCAAACTGATATAATTTATAAGACCCCCCTCCCGGATCCCAAAACACGGCACGAAGGGGGTCTTATGCCTAGAACAACCGCCTTGCGGTAGCATTAGCACACGAGCTAACCTGTACCACAAGACGTCTATTCTGCCGGCTACAACCAATACCAATATATGCCAACCCAACCAAAACAATAATAAGAGAAGTCAAATCCACACAAAGCATATATGTCCAAAAGTACATCAAATAAAGAAGCTAAAACATGATTCTACAATATCAGAGTACAGCTAATAAACGCCCAAAAGGCTACATCAGAGTCGCTCAACACTCACATCAGTAACCGACGGTAGCGATGACACCGTCACTTCAGGCCCTGTCGTCCTGGCCTGGCTGTCCTCCTGTATAGTTTGCGGCTGCTCTACCCGTGGGGTGACCTCCTAAAAAGGAATACGTAGCAACTGTTAGTCGAAAATACTAAGTGGATTCACATCCGCTCCCCCGGCGACTCCTCGACACTGGGCGGAGAAAGGAACAAGGGTACAATATATAACAAGTAAGGTAATAGGTACAAGCAGGTGGTAATAGTACAAAAAGATTAACAACAGTATAATCTAGCAGTTCTACAAGAGCTATAACCATCCATCAAAATATAAGTGTCTACATCAGGAAAGTAACTTAACTTATAAGGATGCCCATACAAACTTATAAGTTAAGGATCGTATAACATAAAGTAACTCATCGTATAGGAGTGCCCATACAAACCTATACGATGAGGATCTTGTTGTGCAATATAATGGGATTGTATGTATGCTATGAAATGACTCACCCATGATCACACCCATGCAATCGCTATGTCGACACAGACTAGTAGTTCCCACTTTTCGAGCAGGCAGCTAACCTCTTAGGCATCAACCGCCGTGGCCAGGTGGCAACAGTAGAGCGGGTTTCTCTACTACTAAGCGGGCATACAAACTGTTTCACTTAGGACTCCGTATGACTCAATGCTAAGAACACAATAGCGGAGCCCATGCGTACTATGGCCCAGCGGAGTCTCGGGTAGATGTGCACCGAGAACCAAGCCCCGAACTGGCCTTGTGTGACCCAAAAGTGGCCTCGGAAGTAAGCACGAGGACCCAGCCCAACCGTTCACTTGACACGGAAGGAGCATTGGGACGTGAACACCGAGGACCAAGCCCAACCGCCCAAAGTCTAACTGTCAACTCCCGTCGGTGTGACGATCGGTGAGACCGTAGACCTGCCACACTATCCTTAACCCAGGATTACGACACCGCGTGTTGACTCATAGCGCATGCAATTCCACATCACCATGGCATGGAAGGAGCCTCGGAGAAAGCACGAGGACCAAGCCCAATCATCCACTTGGCACGGAAGGAGTCCCGAGAAATGAACACCGAGGACCAAGCCCAACCGTCCGACTTTGACTCATCTCAATGTAATCCCAACTAGTGACAGTCAACACCGCACTTACACCCTTCCACAATGCTACCCGTAGGGAGACGACACTCCAAGCATTGGACTACTAAATTCAATCCATTAAACAATTATTCACATGACCATAGATTATCTTCCTACATGTCATTCCATATGATTTCAACACATTATAAACATGATGCACATTTATATTAGTCTATCAATTTCTATCAAATCATTCCGTTTAAGTCTGCTTTGCTTCACAGATCAATTTCATGGGATCCAATTATTAAACTTCATCAATTATAGAACTAAGATGATTAATATTAAAAAGTTCACCCAAAACTCAAGTTAATTGCAACATTGAATCCACCGAATCCAAATCTATGTTATACCAAACCTAGAATTTAAGTACAGAATAAATCTGGATAGCAAATTCGACTGGAGATTCCCAAAGCTACAGGAATCCGGTGGAGGCGTGTAACCACTCGATGGAAAGGTATTTCCATGGGTTACAACGTTCATGTTCAGACCACAACCCAGATTCAATAGTATCATACTTGAAATCGGCATTGAAGTCCGCTGCGTACAGAACACAATTTTTGCATGCAGGATTTATCAGACGTCATTTTCATTCAGACTTTCCCGTGGCTACAGACTTTGCCTGAAGTCGTACATCCACTCATTGGAAAGGTATTTTCAAGGACTTCAAATTTTGTGCTTAGTCGAAAGCCCATATCTGAACATATCACACCTGAAAATGGCCAAGAAGATCGATGCGTGCAAAACACAGATTCTGCACGCATCTTAAGGCGGAATGAATGACATCGGTTTATCTTCCTCCTCAAGTCGGTCTTTCAAAATCACACCAGAAATTCCTCCTCCCTTATTCACCCTCTTGAGGCCATGATTCTTCACGAAACCATCCCCCACCTTCACCTAGAAGGTTGGAGAGGTTGAAGATGCAACTATCCATATATTACAAGCCCTAGAACGACCTTTACCTAGGGAAATCATCATCTCGCAAGTCTAGACTCTTTTGAGTCGACATCTCACCTAGATATAACTACAGATCTAGCACCAAGGGAGAGGGGAGGAAGCTCACCTCATTTCCGGCATTTCCACTATTTCCGGCCATGGATCTTGTGACTCTTCTCGGCGGCATCTTCTCTTTCAAGGAGGCGGCAGATCTTCTCCTCTAGGACTTGCTCCAGCAGCTTTCCCTCTCTACAGAAGTTTCTCTCAGGAAGAGGGTTGGAATGAAGAGTGAAAATGGCTAGGGTTTTCACAATCCTTATAAATGAAAAGTGACACGGGTAGGGACACGCCCGTGTCCGTACCCGCGTCCTGCTCGGGCAAAGCTTCGATGACAGTTTAAGTGTCAGTTCATTACTCGACACGGGTAGGGACACGCCCGTGTCCCTACCCGTGTCCACATGACATGGCCGTGTTCTCTTGCGTGTCCTTCTCTGGACACGCCTCGTCGATCTCAACTCGATGCACATGGGTAGGGACATGCCCGTGTCTCTACGCGTGTCCTTCTCGGGGACGCTTCGTCGAACTCCACTCGACACGCGCACAGGTAGTGACACGCCCGTGTCACTATACATGTCCTTCTTTGGGATAACTCGACTTGTCGAGTCGAGAGATGGTTGGATAGGCATGGGTAAGGACACACCCGTGTCTCTACTCGTGTCCTTCACGGGACAGCGGTTGTGCATACACGGGTAGGGGGCACGCCGTTCCCCTGCCGTGCCATCATGCACACGGGTAGTGACATGCCTATGTCACTACCCGTGTCCCTTTCTGGACATGCTCAAGTCGTCTACTCAAGAGCAGGACTCCCACACGGGTAGGGACACACCCATGTCACTACCCGTGTCCTATTATGGACTAATTTCTCCACCCATTTACAAGTGCAGCCCAACTTCCTGCACTCTCCTGAACCCAAGTCAGCTCTCCTGACTAAAAAATGCGCACGAGGGGCCTAGCGCGAATCGGGACATTACACGTCATCCCCAGCTGCCTCCTTCGTTACCGGCCACCTCCAGCCACTGCCGCCTTCGGGAACCTTGCCCGGGCCACCCGAACTACTCGGGGGGACTCTCGTCATTTTGGCAAAAATGATGATTAAGGTGATCGAAATGGAGCAACGTCATTCGCCAGCCCAAATCACTCCCCGGAGCAATTACCACAATGACTCTCCAGAAAACTATAAATAGGGCCCTATGTGTTCATTTGGAGACAAACAACTCAAGAGAGAAGAGAGATCTCTAAGATTTTCCAGCGAGATCGTGGACTTAGGCCAATTCTCCACTCGGGAATTCACTCCGTTCTTTTCCTTGCGCTGAGGTTTCAACACGCATCAAGTCACGTCAACCGCCTTCGCGAGCGCACTCCTATCAAGGATTTGCACCAACGAGAGCGCTCCCACCCGAAGATCCATGGACTCAGAGAATTTTCCAGCTATAACGCTCCAACCAGTTTCCACGAGCACAACAACGTTCGAAGGCCGGAGCGCTCCCATCGAGGCTCCGAGGACTTAGCTGTTTTTCCTCATTTTCTGCACCTGTAACAGAGTAATGGTCTGTCACCCTACGAGATCAAATCAAATGTTAACTCTATAAAGCTCCGAGAAACTAGTGGATTTTGGCTCGACACAGTTCCAACCACATGGTTTTTCACCCTTTAAAGGTTTTCCATGTAAAAAATGCCTCTTGTTATTTGTTGCGGTTCACTTTGACTGTTTGTGCACCCATTATGATTCCAAGCTAAGTGTACAACCTCGGGCTCGCAAGAGGCCCTCAAGGTGCGAATAGTAAAAGCGAATGAGAGGAACTAATAGGCGAGTGGGACCATATGGTCCACTCGCAGGAGGCGAGACAGGCGATCTCTACAGTGGGCGAGACGCCCCTTTTTGGATGCGAGTAGGCCTTTATTGGCAAGAGGCCCCCATGGCGAAGGATTCCTGCGAGATGGTCAGGAGGGCTCGTCTCGCCGCCGGGTGCTTCCCTACTTGCCATATAGAAAGAAGGCCGTTTTGACAATTCTATACCCATGGAATATTTTACTCTTCTGCCCCGGATAATTTTACCCTTTTGCCCTTGGTGGTTTGCGTATAACTCCTCAGAATAGTGGAGTTTGGTTGTTGGCAGACCAAACTAGGGGTACTTTGGTAATTTCAGGTCAGCTCAATGTGGTTATTTGCAGATCCAACTCAGAAAACTATAAATAGGCTCATAGGGGTTCTTCAGAAGCACTTTTTTCTGGGGACTGAAGAGGATTTTACTGTGCTTTCTGAGGAGTTCCAAGCCCAGCTTTTGGCTTTGGAGGGGAAGCTCTCAGAGATCTTCCGGCTAAGCGGTGGGACCAGTCGGAGGTCAGAGCATGGACGAGTAGGTGTTGGCTACGCCCCTATTTTTCGAACTTTTGTCGAAGTCAAATTTTGGCTTCAACGGTTCTGGTGCGCTGAGCGTGGAAGGTAGCCTATACAAGAAAAGCTTGAGTTTAGTCCTATGATAGGAGGTGAAGGTGAAGGATCTGGTTCAGGAAGTTCCCCCTCCCGGGGAGAGGAGGTGACGAGGAAGATGCTGGAGGACTTCAGGAGAGAGGTCTTGCAGACCATCAGCTTGGCCTTCTCGGCAAGGAGCGAGTGGGAAACGCCTCAAGTCCCAGTGGAGGCGGTCTCGCTCTTAGGCGAGAACGCCCCTGGGCAGTGCCCTGGGAAGGAGGTCCCGACGGAGGTTGGCGACAAGAACATTATCGCGCGAGAGCTTTTCCCAGGCCAGCACCCCGGGAAGTAGATTCTGGCAGAAGTTGACGAGCGGGAGGCAGCTGTGCGAGAGCTCTTCCCTGGGCATGGTCTCACGGATCGGGCCAGCCAGCTAAGGCCGCGAGACGTGTCCTCTCGACAGGCAGGAGGTGAGAGCCATTTCTGTGAGCTCATCAACTCGGCCCCGATGCCGGAGGGGTTCTGGGAGCCCGACATGTCCTACTACTCGGGGAACGATGACCCTGTACAGCATGAGCAGTGGTTTGAAGATGTTGTTTCGATAAGGCAGATGACGGATGCCTTCAAGTATCGGCTGTTCACCATCACATTGATGGAAAAGGCACGGGACTGGTTTCACCAGTTGCCGGCAAGCTTGATCTACAATTTTGAGGACCTGCGTCGAGGGTTCCTATTGAGGTTCTCGACGTCGAAGAAGTGTAAGGATGAGGTGGAGTGCCTATTTACGGTGAGGCAGAAGCAAGATGAGTCGTTGGGTCATTACGTTGACCGGTTTCAGGAAGAGATCCTCCTGATCCAGGAGATCCTAGGGTATGCACTGATGCTTGCCTTTACCCTGGGGCTGAGGCCGGGATTCTTCAGCATGGAGTTGAAGAGAGTGCCCCCTCTCTTTTGAGGAACTCATGGATAGGGCTGCCAAGGAGATAGACGTCGAGAGGGCCAATCCGGCATTTGGCAGGAAGCTAGCCAGGTTGGCGGAGGATGATGTGAAGGAGCCTGTACAACCTCGGGCTCGCGAGAGGCCCTCAAAGGCACGAATAATGGAAGCGGGCAAGAGGAATAGATGGACGAGTTGGACCATGGGGGTCCAGTCGCAATAGACGAGACGAGTGGTCCCGACGAATAGGCGAGACACCCCTCCTGGGGTCGCGAGAAGACCGATAGGCGCGAGAAGGCCTCACAAAATATAAGGTCGGCGAGACGAGAGGAAGATTCGCCTCGACGATAGGTACCTCCCCCACTCGCCATACGGAGGAAAGGCCATTTTGACAGATCCATACCCAAGGGGGTTTTTACTCTTCTACCCCGGGTAATTTTACCCTTTTGCCCTTGGTGGTCTGCGTATAGTTCCTTAGAACAAAGGAGTTTGGCTGTTGGCAGACCCAACCAGGGGTATTCTGGTATTTTCAGGTCAGCCCAGTATGGTTATTTGCAGATCCAATTCAGAAAACTATAAATAGACCCAGAGGGGTTCTTCAGAAACGGACACACACACAGACTTTTGCCCGGGACTTCAGAGAATTTGTCTGTGCTTTCTGAGGAGCTCCAAGCCCAGCTTTTGGCTTTGGAGGGAAGCTCTCAGATATCTTCCGGGTAAGTGGTGGGACCTCCCTGCTGAGGCTTTAGGTCAGTTTCTAGTCCTTCACGACCAGTCGGTGGTCAGAGCTTGAGATGAGTAGGTGTTGGCTATGCCCCTATTTTTCGAACTCTTGTCGAAGTCAGATTTTGGCTTCAACAGTTCTGGTGCGGTGAGCGTGGAGGATAGCTGATACAAGAAAAGCTTGAGTTTAGTCTGATGGCAGGAGGTGAAGGTGAAGGATCTGGTTCAGGAGGTTCCCCCTCCCGAGGAGAAGAGGCGACAAGGAAGATGTTGGATGACTTCAAGCGAGAGGTCCTACAGACCATCAGCTTGGCATTCTCGGCCAGAAGCGAGTGGGCCACCCCTCAGGTCCCGATAGAAGAGGTCCCGCTCTTGGGTGAGAACGCCCCTGGGCAGCGCCCGAGGAAGGAGGTCCCGACGGAGGCTGGCGAGAGGGATGTGGCGGCGCGAGAGCTCTTCCCAGGCCAGCGTCCCGGGAAGGAGATTCCAGCAGAAGTTGGCGAGCGGGAGGCAGCTATGCGAGAGCTCTTCCCATAGCATGGTCTCGCGGATTGGGCCAGCCAGCCGAGGCCGCGAGACGTGCCCTCTCGGCAGGCAGGTGGCGAGAGCCCATTCAGTGAGCTCATCATCTCGGCTCCGGTGCCGGAGGGGTTCCGGGAGCCTGACATGTCCTACTACTCAGGGAAGGATGACCCTGTACAACATGTACAGTGGTTTGAAGATGTCGTTTCGATAAGGCAGATAACAGATGCCTTCAAGTGTCGGCTGTTTGCCATCACGTTGAAGGAGAAGGTTCGGGACTGGTTCCGCCAGTTGCCAGCAAGGTCGATCTACTGTTTCGAAGATCTGAATAGAAGTTTCCTATTGAGGTTCTCGACATCGAAGAAGCGCAAGAAGGAGGCGGAGTGCCTGTTTGTGGTTAGGCAGAAGTAGGATAAGACATTGGGACACTACGTGGATCGGTTTCAGGAGGAGGTCCTCCTGGTCCAGGAAGTCCCAGGGTATACGCTGATGCTCGAGTTCACTCTGGGACTGAGGCCAGGTTTCTTTAGCATGGAGTTGAAGAGGGTGCCCCCCTCTCTTTTAAGGAGCTCATGGAGAGGGCAACAAAGGAGACAGACTTTGAGAGGGCCAATCCGGCGTTTGCAAGGAAGCTGGCTAGGTTAGCCGAGGATGATGTGAAGGGACCTAAAGTAGGAAGGATAAGGGAGCAGAGAGAAGAGAGGATGAGAGAAGAGCCCTGAGTGCAGGGGGAGCAGGGACTATATTGAGGGCAGGGGGAGCAGGGACTGCATCAAGGGCAGGGGGACCATGAGCCGAACAGCCAGATAGGTTGGAGGACTCAGTAGGGTCGCCCCCAAGAGTTAGGAGGAGGTTTCCAGGGAAGAGATAACTTCTGTGAGCCAAGGAGGTTCGATCGGTCGGCATGGAGGCAGGGTCCGACAGATCTCTTCCAGTAGTAGCAAGAGGTGATGGAGATCGGTCGAGGTAGAGGAGGAAGAAGAGGAGCTCGGGGAAGAGCTGGAAGGAGAGATGGTGGAGAAGGAAGAAGGGGCAGGGTGGCGTTGCCTTTCTGTGACTTCCATCAGGAGGAAGGTCACACAACAGCCACCTGCCCAGAGTTCTTAGAAGTGAGAGAAGCCAGGGGGTAAGGAGGCAGGAGCCGCCGGTGAGGACCGTAGAAGTGCAGCAGGGGGCGACGGAGGATAGATGGGAGGACCGGGTGGATGTAGGAACCCGGGGAGGGATCGGGGTGATCCACAGAGGGGTTGGGATCAAGGCTGCTCGTAAGGGTAGCCTCCATACCATGTACCAAAGGGGGGTAGCCTCGACCTCCCAGCCTCCTCCCCCGAAAGAAAAAATTACCTTTTCTTCAGAGGATATTCCGGATTATGAAGACCCGTTCTATGATGCCTTGGTGATCCAGAAGCCTTTAGAGAACTTCACGGTCTCCAAGATCCTAGTGGACAACGGGAGCTCCGTAAATGTAATCTTCAAAAAGGCCTTCGATGAGATGTAGGTTGAGGGCAAGAGAGTACTAGCTTCGGACGGACCATTGTTCGGTTTCTCAGGAGAGAGGAAGGAAGTGGAAGGGGGAGTAGGGTTGCACGAAAAGTTGGGGGGCGTGTCACAGAACTGTAGGTTCGTGATCGTGGACGCCCCGAGCAGCTATAACACCATCTTTGGGTGCCCCCTCATCAGCACCTTTAGTTGCGTCCCCTCCTCTTTTCACCAGTGCCTCAAGTTCAACAATGGGGGGGGGGGGGGGGGGTGCAGGTTAGGGTCAGAGGGGACCCGAAGGTGGCAAGACAGTGCTACGTGACAGCGGTCAACACCATTTCATGGATGTTAGAGGCAGAGGAGTTAGAGAAGGAGATGGCGGCGCATGAAGAAGTTGTCGAAGAGGAGGTGATGAGTCTAGAGGAGGCAAGAGAGGAAGCCGAAGAGGAAGTCAGAGGGGAGGAGATTGAGGAGGAGCAGCGGGGAGGAGATGTGCAAGAGGTCCAGATTGATGAAGAGTTGGAGCCGCAGGAGGGTTGGCAGGTGGAGGTGGAATAAGGAGCTGAGGGGGAGGCCTAGAGAGGCGTGGAGATTGAGCAGTAGCAGCGTGAGAGCCTTGAGGAGGCGATCGAAGTTGAGGGAGCAGGAAGAGAAGAGGAGTTGGGGTAGGAAGAGGAGGAAAGGGCCGGCTAGGAGCAGTTACGGTTGGAGTCGGCAGAGGAAGTGGTGTAGATGGAAGTCTTCACCAGCGCTGGCCAGGTGCAGAAGGTGAGGATCAGCGGGGGTCTGAACCCTGAGGTCCAGGAGCGAGTGCAGGCTTGCATCCAGAGCAACGTCGACACCTTCGCTTGGAGAGCGGCTGACATGCCGGGCATCGATGCGGATGTGGCCTGCTACCGCTTGAACCTGGATCCCAAGACGCGCCCCATACGCCAGAAGATGAGGACCATCGCAACCAAGCTGGAAGAGCTAATTCGCGAGGAGGTCAAGAAACTTCCGGAGGCTGCCTTCATCTCAGAGATCCAGTATCCAGGCTGGGTCTCCAACGTGGTAATGGTGAAGGGGGGGGGGGGGGAATGATGCATGTGCATTGATTTTTCTCTGTTAAATAAATCGTGCCCCAATGATTGCTAACCCCTGCCTCGAATCGACGTGTTGGTTGATTCAGCCGTTGGTTTTTAAATTATGAGTTTTTTGGATGCTTTTTCAGGTTACCACCAGATCCGAATGCACCCTCCCGACGTAAAGGACGTCTCCTTCATCACAAGGGAGGGATGCTTCAGTTATAAAATGATGCCCTTTGGGTTGAAAAACGGCTACATACCAACGCATGATGGATCGGGCCTTGCAGAGCTAGAGGGGGAGGAACCTGGAGGTCTATGTTGATGACCTTATGGTTAAAAGCAAGAGTGTGGACTCGCACCTTCGAGATCTGGAGGAGACGTTCGCCACCTTGCGGAAGTTCAAAATGAGGTTGAACCCCTTAAAGTGTGTTTTTGGGGCAAGCCGTGGGAAGTTCCTGGGGCATCTTCTAATCCCGGAGGGGGAAGAACCCAACCTAGATAAGGTGAAAGCCATCCTAGAGCTAGAGTCACCACGTAATGCAAAGGAGGTGCAGCACTTGACAGGCAAGCTTGCCGGACTAAGTAGATTCCTCTCTAGGTCGGGAGATAAGTGTTCATCATTTTTCAAGGTGCTGCGGGGTAATCAAAGATTCGAGTGAACTGCTGAATGTGAAGAAGCTTTCCAAGGACTAAAGAGGCAGCTCTCCCTGGCTCCTCTACTTCAAAGCCCAAAGGAGGGGGAGGATCTTACCTTGTATCTCGGAGTGGGAGTAGAGGAAGTGAGCTCTATCATAGTTAGGGAGGAGGGGAAGAAGCAGTTGCCAATCTATTACGTTAGCAGGATTCTAAAGAAGGCGGAGCTTCGCTACCCTATCCTAGAAAAGCTGGCGTATGCCTTGATCATTTCGGCTAGGACGCTCCGACCATATTTCCAAGCACATTCAATCAGGGTGGTGACAGATCATCCCCTCCGTAAGATTTTCGAAGGAGTGGAGCACTCGGGTAGACTAGCAAAGTGGTCTATCGAGTTGAGTGAGTTTGATATCTCGTTCGTACCGAGGCTCTCCATCAAGGCACAAGTAGTGGCCAACTTCTGGGCAGACTATGTTGTGGAGGTCAGGGCCGAGGAGTCGCGGCCATAGGAGGCATGGAAGATGATGGTGGATGGGGCCTCGGGAAAGCACTCCCTCGGAGCGGGGGTGGTATTGACAAGTCCTCAAGGGGTTACCATAGAACAGGCGGTGGTCCTGCACTTTCCAGCAAAAAACAACCAAGCAGAGTATGAGGCCGTGATTGCCAGCCTTCGTTTGACAAGGGAGCTTGAGATCCAGGATGTGGAGGCTTTCACGGACTCATTGGTGGTGGCATCACAAATTCGAGGAGAGTTCGAAGCCCGGGAACCCACCCTCGTGAAGTACTTGTCCAAGGTGAGGCTGATCATCAGGGGGTTCCGGACTTTCTCCATCCAGCACGTTCCAAGAGAAGAGAGTGCAGCAACCGATCGGCTGGATAAGTTTGGACCTCGAGGAGGAGGAACCTTGACAGATCTATTCCATCCAGCGATCGAGGAAGGGGAGCTCATGGAAGTGGATCAGAGACCCTCATGGGTGGATCCCTTCGTAACCTTCTTCGTCACAGGCAACCCCCCTGAGGGGATCAAGGAGGCAAAGAACTTTCGGCATAAGGCAGCCCATTATCTCATGCATGAAGGGAGTCTACATAATAAAATGCTTTCGGGTCTTCTGGCGTGATGTGTGATGGACCAGGAGACCCGACGGATTTTGGAGGAGGTGCACTCCGGGGAATGTGGTAGCCATTCTGGAGGTAGGACGTTGGAGGCAAGGGTGGTCAGGCAAGGGTACTTCTGGCCCACCCTAAGGAAGGATGTCGCAGAGTTTGCATGGAGGTGCCAGAAATGCCAGCTCTATGCACCCCTCCAGCTCTTGGCAGCTCTAAGGCTTCGAAACATCACGACACCATGGACGTTCGCTATATGGGGGATGGATTTGGTTGGGCCTTTCCCTCCAGCTAGTGGGCAAAGGAGGTTCCTCCTGGTTATGATCGACTACTTCTCAAAGTGGCTGGAGATTAAGGCGCTGGCCAAAGTCACCTACCAAGTCATCAGGAACTTCTTTTGTGGGGAGATCATCTGCAGGCACGGGCTGCCTCAGGCCATTGTCATGGACAATGGTCCTCAATTTGCAAGCAAGGAGTGTATAAGTTTCTGCACCCAACTGGGCATCGACCTCAGGTTTGCCTCCGTCCACCACCCCAGGAGCAACGGCCAGGTGGAGGAGGCTAACAAAATTATTGTGAACCTGCTCAAGAATAAGGTGAAGAACTTGAGGGGGAGCTGGGTGGAGCAGCTCCCCTCTGTTCTGTGGGCCTTGCGGACAACCACAAACACGGCCACCGGCGAGACCCCCTTAAACTTTCCCATGGGTGTGAGGCGGTCCTGCCTGTGGAATTTGAGGTCCGATCCCCACGAGTTGTGGCTGCAGGTGATGGAGACGAGACTTGGAGGCTAGAAAAATGAAGGAGGCTTACCCCTCTCACTGGACATGGTGGAGGAGCTGCGTGACGTGGCAGCTATCAGACAAGAAGAGGTCAAGCGACGGATGACAAGATACTTTGACAAACATGTCAGGGTCAAACAATTTGCAGAAGGACATCTGGTGCTAAAGAAGGTTAATGCTGTGGGGAGGTCCGCCCCCGTGGGCAAGCTCAACCCAAATTGGGAAGGGCCTTATATTGTTGAGAGGGTCCTAAGAACAGGAGGTTACCACCTCCAGGATGTGGAGGATAGAACCATGAGCCACACCTGGAGTGGCGATGACCTGAAGAGCTTCAACCCATGAGAAGGGAGAGCAAACGTTGTATACTCAAATCAAATGCATTATGATATATTCCTCAAATTGCTTCTTGTTTCTTTTCTTCTGTGAAATTCTAACGGCAGGAAGGTGGTCACTTCTGCACTACCCCGAGCGCGGCTCGGCCCCAGGTAGACCCGCTGCGCAGGCTCTCATTAGATGGCAAGTCCGAAGGCTCGCCTGTGGGGGAGAGGTCTTGGTCCTTGGTTCTGCACAACCCCGAGCGCGGCTCGGCCCCAGGTAGACCCGCTGCGCAGGCTCTCATTAGCTGGCAGGTCCGAAGGCTCGCCTGTGGGGGAGAGGTCTTGGTACTTGGTTCTGCCCAACCCCGAGCGCGGCTCGGCCCCAGGTAGACCCGCTGCGCAGGCTAACATTAGCTGGCAGGTCCGAAGACTCGCCTGTGTGGGAGAGGTCTTGGTACTTGGTTCTGCACTACCCCGAGCGCGGCTCGACCCCAGGTAGAACCGTTGCGCAAGCTCCCATTAGCTGGCAGGTCCGAAGGCTCGCCTGTGGGGGAGAGGTCTTGGT
Source organism: Platanthera guangdongensis (assembly GCA_039583875.1). NCBI lineage: Eukaryota > Viridiplantae > Streptophyta > Magnoliopsida > Asparagales > Orchidaceae > Platanthera > Platanthera guangdongensis. The sequence goes on along the minus strand of CM077161.1, from coordinate 20,799,841 downwards.
CCTTGGTTCTGCACTACCCCAAGCGCGGCTCGGCCCCAGGTAGACCCGCTGCGTAGGCTCACATTTGCTGGCAGGTCCGAAGGCTCACCTGTGGGGGAGAGGTCTAGTTCTTGGTCCTTGGTTCTGCACTACCCCGAGCGCGGCTCGGCCCCAAGTATACCCGCTATGCATGTAACGCCCCGAAACTCAAAGGAGCAAAAGGGGGACGTTTTGGGCCAGTTTAGGTTCTGGCAGCAGGCACACGGCCTGGGACACGGGCGTGTCCCAGGGCGTGTCAAGCCGTGTCGACACTTAACCGCGAAGTCGTCAAGTTTGACTCGACGATTCGTCGAGAGGGGGCATACGGCCTGCGACACGGGCGTGTCGCAGGGCGTGTCGACCCGTGTCGACACTTAGCCGTGAGTCATCGAGTTGTACTCGACGATTCGTCGAGAATGGGCACACGGCCTGCGACACGGGCGTGTCGCAGGGCGTGTCGACCCGTGTCGACGATCGTCCCGAGGAGTCGTCGAGATTCACTCGACGATCGTCGAGACAAGGCACACGGCCTAGGACACGGGCGTGTCCAAGACCGTGTCATCAAGTCGTCGATCTTCCCTTGACGAAATGTCCCGTGTACACGATGAAAGATATGGTACCTAAACACCTAGAGGGGGGGGGGGGTGAATAGGTGACCTAAACCTTTTTGCAATTTTGTTGGCAGCTCAACAGTTATTTCACAGATTATTACAACTAACAGCAATTACAGAAATAAACAGTAATTCCACAGCACAGCACAGCACAGAAGACACACTAATTTATAGTGGTTCCCCAATCTTTGGGTACATCCACTTTCCCCCTTCGCCTATCTAGCAGTGTACTAGATTCGGCCAAACTTCTCCACTAACTCAGAACCCAACTAGGTTCCTACCTCAGGCCCAAAGCCTTACACTCAGCCAACAGGCCTACACTCAGCCACCCAGGTCTACACTCAGCCAATTAAGGCCTACACTCAGAGTTCTTTAACTCCTACACTCAGGCAAGCAAGCCCTACCCTCAGCCTTTATAATATAGGCTTACAATTCTCTCAGATCCAATGGATCCTACAAGTTAAAATAGAAATTACACAAGCTAACTCTACAACTCAGAAAATAAGAGAGGAGTTGAGAGTTTCTTGAAGAGTTCTTGGAAGAACTCAGTTAGATCCAAACTGACTTAGCTTCCTTCAAAGCTTCTTGATTAGAACTGAATTAGTCTGAATCTTCTGCAGTTGTTCCTTGACCTCTGCTTCTTGAAATTCAGATGACTCTGAATTCTTCTTCTCAGCCTTAGTTCCAAAGACTGAATACTTGGTTGGAGCTCTCTCTCTCCAACTTCTTAGATCTGCCGATGCACAGCAAGATCTTCTTGTGTTGATACTCAATATGCCACTTTTACAAAGATCTGAACTCTCTCTATCAAAAACTTTTTCAACCACTTCTATATTACTTCTTCAATCTTTTTTTTTAACAACAGTTTCTGTAAACTATGGATGCCTATTTATAGGCTTCCTTCATGGTAACCGGCTGGTCCGGTTCATAACAGACTTCTGATATCTCTGACAGTTGATGTAGACCGGCTGGATCGGCAGCTGTCTTGTCAACCAGTCACTTCTTGAAATTCCTCTAACTGTCAGATAGTGTCGAGACTTTCTGTTCTTAAGTGTCGACACTTATAGGCCAAGTGTCGACACATGTTGTGTAAGTGTCGACACAAGTCTACAAGGTGTCGACACAATTCCTTGTATGTCTCGACACAGATTCTTCTGCATGTGTCGACACTGAAATTGAGTGTCGACACAAGTACTTGTACTTCATTCTTTAACTGTATTCTTCTAAGTGTCGACACATGTTCTTTGTGTCGACACATCTTCATGTGTTGAAACTGTCAAGTGTCGACACTGCTTCTTGGTGTCGACACAAGTCTTCACTTTTGATTCTTCAGCTGAGTGTCGACACATTCCTTTAGTGTCGACACTTGTACTTAGAATATTTTGTAACTTTTCTGTTCTTTGCTAAGTGTCGACACAGCTCCTTGTGTCGACACTTTCTTCAAGTGTAGAGTCTTCAACTAAGTGTCGACACATTGTGCTGAGTGTCGATACTTTCTTCAACTACTGACTCTTCAGCATAGTGTCGACACATTGTGCTGAGTGTCGACACTTTCTTCAAATACTGAGTCTTTAGCTAAGTGTCGACACATTGTGCTGGGTGTCGACACTTTCTTTAAGTGTTGACTCTTTTGCATAGTGTCGACACATTGTGTTGAGTGTCGACACTTGTCCTTAGATTCTGCAGACTTTTGCTGAGTGTCGACACAACTCCAAGTGTCGACACTTTCTGGTGTTGACTCAGCTCTTCTAGGTGTCGACACTTCTGCTAAGTGTCGACACAGCTTTTCTGCATACTTCTTCACTGAGTGTCGACACAGCTCCAAGTGTCGACACTTTCTGACTGGTGTTGACTCTTCTTCCCAGGTGTCGACACAATGACTCCAAGTGTCGACACTGCTTGTCTGGGTGTCGACACAAGCTTTCTCAAGTGTCGACACTTTCCCTCTGGGTGTCGACACATGGACTTAGAAACTTTTAGCTTCAGTCTAGTGAATACCTAACCTGCACAAGTAACTCAAACAAACATCAAATACATTATGATGCATATCATTGAGTTAGGTGAGGCTTCTTCAAATCAGGTACATTTGACCAATGTACCCAACAATCTCCCCCTATTTGGAGAAGTCATAACCCTTAGTCAATGATATACACCACTCATAATTAAAAATTATAAAATGATGTAAAACAGGTATATGTCAACAGAGTTAAACTTAAACATGTAATAAAGCACACATGTATACTCATTTAGCATTACAGAACAAACAAGAATTAGACACATTCATCTGAACAATCATGAAATTTATATTTATCAAAAATTGTTCATACATTGTTGTTAATACATTTACAATGATTTACACAAAATGTTTGATGTAACAGATTACAACATTCTTCAGTTTAATCTTAGTCTAATTCTGCTCTGGTTCTTTTATGACTATGCCTTTTCCAGCTTGCACTTTGGCCTTTACACGAGCAGCAGCAGCAGGCTCAGCTTCAGCAGTCTTCTTCCCTTTGGAGTCCTTCTTTTTCTGTTCTTCAGCCTTGATTTTTTGCCTCTCAAAGTAATGATAGGGCTTAGGAAAGTACTTGCTAGGCTCCACAGCTGTTGGAGGTAGCTTTCCTAACTTAGCCTTCCTTCTATGTTGGACAATGGCTTCCTGCCTACTTTCATGCTTCCTCCATTCTGTCTCTGAGAACCACTTGTTCCTCTCATGGGCATTGTCCTTGGCCGCTTTCCAGGCTGTGAGAATGATGTTCCTAGAAGTAGGGCTCCACTGTTCAAAATCAGGTTTTTGCTCAGCAAGTTCCCTGAACTTCTTCTTTGATAGCCTAGTCTCTTCCTCTTTGTCCAAAGCCTCTTGCATAGCAGCTGTAATAGGTTGAAAAACCTTTTCCAGAATAACATTAGGCTTACCAGCAGTTGGACTATACATTGTGCTTACATCAGCATGAACCATTTCAAAATCTGGAGGTGGATAGATCACCTGAGCTACTTCCTGTTGCTCACCTCCAAGATATGCACTTTGAATACCAGATTCAGCTACATTATCATCATCACACAGAGGAGGATAGCCCAGTGTAGCCCTGATGGAATTGGATATCCATTTTGCATGCTCAGAACTGGCCTTGACTAACACCCTCTCCCCCTTTATGACTTCTTGTGCTACATGATCTCTCACATCATCTTTCTGGAATCTGATTTGGCTATCCAAATACCTTATTCCATCCTTAAAGAAAGGTCTAAGCTTTGTAAGCTGTTCAGAAATGACCTTCTGTGAATCTTTGATTGCATTCTTGACAGCAGCAATTTCTTCCTGAAATACCTTATCAAATTCAGCCTTGGCAGCAGCAGAGGAGGTTGATGGTTCATTAGACTTACTCTTCAGTTCAGTGACTATTGCATTGTGAGATGCAGTCAAATTATCATTCATCCTCAATTGATTCTCCAGCACATAGCCTTGCTTTAGTGCTATATCTTCTACCTTCTCTTTTATGGTTTCTTGATGTTTAGCCAGGAATACTACTGCATTGCCACCCTTGTGGAAGCAGTCAGTCACTTCCTTCTTATTCAAATTCATTTCAAACCTTATTGATTTGATATCTTGAGCTAGATCAAATTGTAGGGACTTTTGGCTTTCATCAATATATGTCTCTATTGCCCTTCTTTGCTCATCCAGCTTTACTTGCATTGCTACCATTAGGCTACTATAATCAGTTGATGGAGCTTGGTGGACTAGTGAGTGTTGAGCTACAGTTTGTAGAGCTTTCTTATAGCTCTGACTCCTTCTTTTGAAGACAAAGAATATCTTCTTTTGAGCTTGCTCAGCTTCATCATCCTCAGACTCTGATGTACTTGCTATATCCACCCTATCCTTAGGGCTTGAGGGTTTTTCAGTTTGCACATCTTGTGCCTTCTCAGTATCTAGCCTTATAGGCTCTTCTTGAACATCCAAGTTCTCCCCCTCAATAGCAGCATTCTTCTCTTCATCAGCAGCATTCTTATCCATATCAAAATCATCTTGATCCAAATTCAGAAATAGATCTTCCATTGTGTATTCAGCTGGAGACTGTGTAGGAGAAGTACTGGTTTTATCAACTACTTTATCAGGAACTTGTGGCACAACAGCAGATGTGTCCTGAAGAACAACATCTGGTTCTTGAGTTGCTTGCTGATTTTGCTGATGGACATCAGACAAATCAGAATCCATTACAGAAAAAACTAATGTATTAAGGTCAGAAAGTACCTCTTGGATAATCTGTGTAGCTTGCTCACTCTCCAGTGTAGAGGGATGTTCTACAGCTGGTGTCTCCCCCTGGATGTCAGCTGGCTCCTGAGGAGCAGGTGACTTCTCTGCAGCCTCATCCTCATAATTATCAGCAGTGAAAACAACATGTTCTTCACTGCCTGAGCTGCTGGAGGACTCCTGAGTCACAGCAGCTATCTTCCTCTTCTTCCTAGGAGGAGAGTCCTTCTTAGACACTGGCTTCTCTGGAGTAGGAACTTCCTTAGACAGTACCCTTTCCCACCTGGAGAAGATTCTCATGTCCATCCTTCTCATGTGCTTGATTTTAGTTCCAGCAGTAGTGCTCATTACCTCTGGAATTGATCCAGCCAGGTAGAGACTTAGTATCCTGCCCAGATTGGGCTTCTTCAGACTTTCCTTCACTTTCTCAAAGATAATCATAGACCAATCTGTTTTGATGTTGAAGATGATTCTGGTCATAATACTGAACATAGAGGCTGACACCCTGTCATGTCCTCCTGGTTTGCTTAGTATAACTTTGCCTACAACTTCAGACAGGAATTTGCCTTGAATGTTCATGCCCTTCCTGTTGAAAACTGATCCTATTTTCATCTTAGGATCAAGACCACACCAGGTGAGTGCATCTCTGGTCTTAGATGTGGTCACTTCCTCTTCTTCTTGAACTTTAGGTAGCTGAAGTACCTTTCTCAAACTTTTGGGTGATACCTTGACCTTGGTTCCATGCACTCTGGATTTGATTCTGTATCCAGAGTCATCCACAGTTGCTCCAGTAAGAAATTCAAGCACTTCTTTCTTCCAAATTTTGGTTGGTTCTGAAACCAAGAACTCTAATCCTGAATCGCTGACTAGGGTTATCACTGATTTGATTTCATGATCACCGTCGTCGAATGCGCCTCGCATGAGCTCATAGCCTTCGTTAACATTCTCTTCCAGCTTGGGAGCCATTAGGGTTGGGAGAATTAGTCTTTAGAGAAGAGAAATGTCGACACTGTAGTTTGGTCTCGAAACTCTGGAAAGCGTGTCGACAAACAAAGACAGAACCCTATTTATACCTTTCTTGTTTGAAGACGAACAGGCGGGATGAATTTCTAAAGATGTGTCGACACTGTCAATAAGTGTCGACACAGACTTATGATGTCTCGACACACATGTGTCGACACAAGTTTAGTCAACAGATTTTATGTGTCGACACTTGGTTAAGTGTCGACACCACACTACTCGACATGTAGTCGAGACTTTACTTAGAAAATTCTGAGTAAAACTTAAGTGTCGACACCTTATTGAATGTGTCGACACCAACTCGACATGTGTCGACACTAACATTCTGAAGTGTCGACACCAACTTCCTAGATGTGTCGACACCTATTTTCCTGAAGTGTCGACACTTACTATTCTGTGTCGACATAGACTTGTCTATGTGTCGACACCTTTTTACTTAGCCAATTTTTAGTTCTGTAAACTTAGTCTAAGTTTATCATACCTAGTTCAATTTTGAACCTATTGAACTTAGCTTCTTCTAAGGGCTTAGTGAACATATCAGCTATCTGATTATCAGTTCTAACATATTCAAGTGCAATATCATTTCTTTCTACATGCTCTCTAAGAAAGTGATATTTAATCTCAATATGTTTAGTTCTACTATGTGATACAGGATTGTTAGCTATTGAAATAGCACTAGTAGAATCACAGTAAAGTGGAGTTCTACTTACCTGAAACTCCATAGTCTTCTAACTGATGTTGAATCCACAGAAGTTGAGCACAGCAACTTCCTGCAGCTACATATTCTGACTCAGCTGTGGAAATAGCCACACTGGTTTTGCTTCTTACTGCTCCATGAAATGAGTCTTCCACCTAGGAATTGACAGGATCCAGTAGTGCTCTTTCTATCTTCTTTGCATCCTGCAAAGTCTGCATCTGAATAGCCTGTTAGATCAAAATCTCCATTCCTAGGGTACCAGAGGCCTAGATAAGGAGTGCCCTTTAGATATCTCAAGATTCTCTTGACTGCAGTCAAGTGAGACTCTTTAGGGCAGGCTTGATACCTGGCACAAACACATGTAGCATACATAATGTCAGGCCTACTTGCAGTCAAGTATAGTAGGGAGCCAACTATCCCTCTATACAAGGTTTCATCTACAGGTTTCCCTGCATCATCCTTGCTTAGAGACATACTTGACCCCATAGGAGTCTTCATGGTACTGGATGAATCCATACCATACTTCCTTATGAGTTCTAGGGTGAACTTGGACTGACATATGGATAGACCACTTCCAGTCTGTTTAACTTGGAGACCCAAGAAAAACTTCAGTTCTCCCATACTACTCATCTCAAATTGACTTTGCATAAGCTTTGCAAACTTTTTGCAAAGGCTACTTTCAGTAGACCCAAATATAATGTCATCTACATATATTTGGACAAGTATTACTTTGCCTCTAGATTCCCTAAGGAATAGAGTCTTATCTATTTTCCCCCTTGAGAACTTGTTCTCAATGAGGAAACTAGATAGGGTTTCATACCAAGCTCTAGGTGCTTGTTTTAACCCATATAATGCTTTCCTAAGTCTATAGACATAATGAGGTAGAGTTGAATCAACAAAACCTGCAGGCTGCTCCACATAGACTTCTTCTTTCAAATTACCATTTAGGAATGCTGACTTCACATCCATTTGGTATACCTTGAATCCTTGATAGGTTGCATAGGCCAAGAACATCCTTATGGCTTCCAGTCTGGCTACTGGAGCAAAGGTTTGATCAAAATCAATACCTTCTTCTTGCCTATATCCTTTTGCAACCAGTCTTGCTTTATTCTTTATGATGACCCCTTGTTCATCTAACTTGTTCCTGTAGATCCACTTTGTTCCTATCACATTGTGATCTTTAGGCTTAGGAACCAGATCCCAAACCTTGCACCTTTTGAACTGATTAAGTTCTTCTTGCATAGCTTCAGTCCACTGTGGATCTTGTATAGCTTCTTCAAATTTCTTTGGTTCTATTTGAGACAGAAAACTTGAATATACTACAGCATTCTGATTTCTGCTCCTTGTCTGAACACCTTGTCTTGGATCTCCAATGATCAGCTCTACTGGATGATCTCTTAGATGCCTGTTGGCTGGAGGCATCCTTACTTCTGGTTGTACTTCTACAGCATCTTCATCATGCTGAGTTCCTTGTACTTCTTCAGCTCCTGGTACATGTAGTTCTCCCCCTGGACATAAGCCATCTTCTTCTACTTGCTGTCTTGCAGCAGGTACATCTTCTATGGCTAGCTTGTCCATCTTCTTAGTAAGACCTGTGGGGCTGCATACATTGCTAGACAACTCATTGTTAATTAGTTGTGTCTCATCAAAAACTACATGCACAGACTCCTCTACAACTTGTGTAGTCAAGTTGTAGACTCTATAAGCCTTACTATTATTGCTGTACCCAACAAACACTCCCTCTTGGGACTTGGCAGCAAACTTAGTTAGGTAAGACTTTCCATTGTTAAGTATGAAGCATTTACAACCAAAGATCCTAAAGTAGGATAAATTTGGTTTCCTGCCTTTCACAACTTCATAGGGGGTCTTGTTTAACCTTTTAGTGATGGTAGCCCTATTTATCACATGGCATGCAGTGTTAACTGCTTCAGCCCAGAAATATTCTGGCAGTGATGAATCACTTAATAGGGTTCTACCAGCCTCTATCAAGGTCCTATTTTTCCTTTCAGCAATGCCATTTTGCTGAGGTGTTCTAGGTGAAGAGAATTCTTGAAATATCCCATAGTCTTCACACAGCTTTGTCATGCTTTCAGACTGAAACTCTGTACCATGGTCACTTCTAATTTTGACCACTGTACAGTTCAATTCATTCTGAATTTGCTTAACAAAACTATAGAAGACACTAGGTGTTTCAGATTTCTGCTTTAAGAAGAACACCCAGGAAAACCTTGAGTAGTCATCAACAACTACAAAGGTGTAGACCTTCCTACCTAAGCTGTGAACTGGCATTGGACCAAATAGATCCATATGCAAGAGGTATAAACACCTCACAGCATCTTTGTTGTCTAAGCTTCTAAAGGTGGATTTAGTCTGCTTGCCCTTTTGACAAGCTGAGCAAATGCCATCTTTGACACACTTAACTTGAGGACCATTCCTCACTAACTCTTTACTAAAGAGTTTGCCAATAGTCTTGTAATTAAGATGAGCAAGCCTCTTGTGCCATTTGACACATTGAGAGACTGTCTCATCAGCTACAAGACAAACTGGAGAACTATTGTTCTCAACCATAATGTCTAAACAATAGACATTTCTCTTTCTATATCCTGTCAAAATGATCTCTTGATCACTTGACCTCTTGATATGACAACCATTTTTAACAAATGAGATGTCATACCCTACATCACTTAATTGACTTATACTAATGAGGTTGTGTTTCAACCCTTTAACATAAGCCACTTGAGTAATGGTAACAAGGTTTGAAGAGATGTTACCAAACCCTTTGATGATTCCTTTTTCAGAACCACCAAAGGTCACTTTAGGACCATTTTTGATTGGAATGTAGTCCTTCAGTAGTCCCCTTGTTCCAGTCATGTGTCTGGAACATCCACTATCCAAGTACCATGTTGGGGTATGGCCACTTGGATTCACCTGCAAAACAAATTAATGAACCTTAGAACCCAAAGTAAACTTGGGTCCTTGGTGATTGTTAGTTTGCAATTTGACATAGCTACCTGCTGGCTTTCCAACAGGTAACTTGCTACTCAACTTGGCACTGGCATTGTGCCAACAATCCAAGGCAAAGTGGCCAACCTTGCCACAGCACCAGCATTCAAACTTGTTGTACCTTTGCTTAGGTACAACCTTTGCTGTCTTGACTACAGCAGGCTTGTTGAATGTTGGGGCTTTGCCCTTGGACTTGAACTTGGACTGTACAGTCCTGCAGGTCTAACAAAACCTAGTCCAGCTTTGCCTTTTTGATGAACAAATTCATCAATTAATGGTAATACTGATTTAGGTTTTGAAAACCTGGCAGCAAGTTCTTTTTCCTTCTGGAGATTGATCTCCAGTCTCTTAATTTGATCATTCTTAAATGTAATAGTACCCATCTGAATCACAGTAATGTGTTTCAGCCTGGCTACTTCATTCAGTTTTTGATCATACTGTTTTTCAAAATCTGTTGCAGCTGCCTTGAGATCAGCAATCTCCTTTGCCTGACTTTTGGCTAGGATCTTGCTTTTCTTATAGGCTTGCAACAGTACTTGGTATTCATCTAAGAGCTGATGAATATCTCCCTCAGATTCAGAAACACTTCCATCACTTGATGAAGATGAATCTGACTCTGAACTAGAACTGAAATCTGAACTTTGAGTTGGACTTTGTACCTGACTAGGTCCTGGCTGCTCCAGGATTTTGGTACTTTCAGTCAATGCCATCAGTCCTTGGCACTGACACTCTTCTTGTTCATAGATTGATTCCATGATCTGCATAAACTCTTCTTCTTCTTCAGCAAATAGCCCTATATAGGCTTCAGCATCTGTCTCAGTGTCTGAAGAAGAAATGTCTGAAAGAGTCTTCTCATTCTTTGCAACAAAGGACTTCTCCTTCTTTCCTTTGAAGTGAGTCTTCTTTTTGTCACTGGATTCTTTCCTTCTTTCAGGACAATCTGCAATAACATGACCCTGTCTATTGCAGCAGTAACACACAATCTTAGACCCAGTTGCCTTACTAGTCTTTGTCTTTTTCTTATCCTTCTTTGAAGGCTTCTTCTCCTGATACTGGACTTCTTTCCCTTTGGAATATGAAGGTCTGGACCTCCACTGTTTCTTCTTAAGGAATTTCTGAAAATGTCTGGTGAATGCAGCAAAATCTTCATCACTTTCACTGCTTGTAGACTTTGTGCTAACAGACTCATCAGATTCTGATTCAACTACCTCTGGAGGAGGAGTTGATGACTTAGTCCTGTTCTTTCTAGGTACTTCTGACTTAAAGGCAACAGTCCTTTCCCTGTGTTCAGTCCTTGTTGACTTTTCCTCCTCTTTTCTTACTGACAATTGCATCTCATAAGATAACAACTTGCCAAACAGTGTGGGAGGAGGAATTTCTCCCAACTTTGCCATTTCTCTGATGGCACAGATCTTAGTGTCCCAATCTTTGGTTAGGGACCTTAAGAACTTATCATTCAATTCATAGTTAGTGAACTCTCTTCCATAGGACATGAGTTCATTAACAATTCTATAAAACTTCTTGTAGCATTCAGTGATGCTATCTCCTCTTCCTTGCCTAAAGCTCTCATATTCTTGATTAAGCAAGGACTTCCTATCTTGTCTTACTTCTTCAGAACCTTCCATGTAGACAATGAGGGTATCCCACATTTCTTTTGCTGTTTTACAGTGAATAAGGTTCTGGAAGGTGGCATCATCAATTGCACTAACTATGATGTTCTGTGCCCTTTTGTCCATTGTAGCTAGGACAATCTCATCCTTGGTCATCTCAGAAAAATCCTTTGGAGTCCTCTGATTTGCATCCAATACTGAAATCTTCATGGGCACATAGGGCCCTTCTTTGACTGTGATGTAGATCCTAGGGTCAGAGGCCTCCATGAACAGCCTTACCCTTTCTTTCCAGATTCCAAAAATCTCCTTTCTGCATATGGGCAGTTTCATTGAACCCAATTCCTTGTGATTCTCTGAAGACCCCATATTTCTTGATTTTCTTGAAACTGTTTCCTGACTTATACTGAATCTGCCAAACTGGATCTCCTCAGACAGTTAGTCCTTTTTGAGGAACCTCGCTTTGATACCACTTGAAAGATATGGTACCTAAACACCTAGAGGGGGGGGGGGGGTGAATAGGTGACCTAAACCTTTTTGCAATTTTGTTGGCAGCTCAACAGTTATTTCACAGATTATTACAACTAACAGCAATTACAGAAATAAACAGTAATTCCACAGCACAGCACAGCACAGAAGACACACTAATTTATAGTGGTTCCCCAATCTTTGGGTACATCCACTTTCCCCCTTCGCCTATCTAGCAGTGTACTAGATTCGGCCAAACTTCTCCACTAACTCAGAACCCAACTAGGTTCCTACCTCAGGCCCAAAGCCTTACACTCAGCCAACAGGCCTACACTCAGCCACCCAGGCCTACACTCAGCCAATTAAGGCCTACACTCAGAGTTCTTCAACTCCTACACTCAGGCAAGCAAGCCCTACCCTCAGCCTTTATAATATAGGCTTACAATTCTCTCAGATCCAATGGATCCTACAAGTTAAAATAGAAATTACACAAGCTAACTCTACAACTCAGAAAATAAGAGAGGAGTTGAGAGTTTCTTGAAGAGTTCTTGGAAGAACTCAGTTAGATCCAAACTGACTTAGCTTCCTTCAAAGCTTCTTGATTAGAACTGAATTAGTCTGAATCTTCTGCAGTTGTTCCTTGACCTCTGCTTCTTGAAATTCAGATGACTCTGAATTCTTCTTCTCAGCCTTAGTTCCAAAGACTGAATACTTGGTTGGAGCTCTCTCTCTCCAACTTCTTAGATCTGCCGATGCACAGCAAGATCTTCTTGTGTTGATACTCAATATGCCACTTTTACAAAGATCTGAACTCTCTCTATCAAAAACTTTTTCAACCACTTCTATATTACTTCTTCAATCTTTTTTTTAACAACAGTTTCTGTAAACTATGGATGCCTATTTATAGGCTTCCTTCATGGTAACCGGCTGGTCCGGTTCATAACAGACTTCTGATATCTCTGACAGTTGATGTAGACCGGCTGGATCGGCAGCTGTCTTGTCAACCAGTCACTTCTTGAAATTCCTCTAACTGTCAGATAGTGTCGAGACTTTCTGTTCTTAAGTGTCGACACTTATAGGCCAAGTGTCGACACATGTTGTGTAAGTGTCGACACAAGTCTACAAGGTGTCGACACAATTCCTTGTATGTCTCGACACAGATTCTTCTGCATGTGTCGACACTGAAATTGAGTGTCGACACAAGTACTTGTACTTCATTCTTTAACTGTATTCTTCTAAGTGTCGACACATGTTCTTTGTGTCGACACATCTTCATGTGTTGAAACTGTCAAGTGTCGACACTGCTTCTTGGTGTCGACACAAGTCTTCACTTTTGATTCTTCAGCTGAGTGTCGACACATTCCTTTAGTGTCGACACTTGTACTTAGAATATTTTGTAACTTTTCTGTTCTTTGCTAAGTGTCGACACAGCTCCTTGTGTCGACACTTTCTTCAAGTGTAGAGTCTTCAACTAAGTGTCGACACATTGTGCTGAGTGTCGACACTTTCTTCAACTACTGACTCTTCAGCATAGTGTCGACACATTGTGCTGAGTGTCGACACTTTCTTCAAATACTGAGTCTTTAGCTAAGTGTCGACACATTGTGCTGGGTGTCGACACTTTCTTTAAGTGTTGACTCTTCTGCATAGTGTCGACACATTGTGTTGAGTGTCGACACTTGTCCTTAGATTCTGCAGACTTTTGCTGAGTGTCGACACAACTCCAAGTGTCGACACTTTCTGGTGTTGACTCAGCTCTTCTAGGTGTCGACACTTCTGCTAAGTGTCGACACAGCTTTTCTGCATACTTCTTCACTGAGTGTCGACACAGCTCCAAGTGTCGACACTTTCTGACTGGTGTTGACTCTTCTTCCCAGGTGTCGACACAATGACTCCAAGTGTCGACACTGCTTGTCTGGGTGTCGACACAAGCTTTCTCAAGTGTCGACACTTTCCCTCTGGGTGTCGACACATGGACTTAGAAACTTTTAGCTTCAGTCTAGTGAATACCTAACCTGCACAAGTAACTCAAACAAACATCAAATACATTATGATGCATATCATTGAGTTAGGTGAGGCTTCTTCAAATCAGGTACATTTGACCAATGTACCCAACACACGGCCTGGGGCCCAGGCGTGTCAAGGTGACACGGGTAAGGACACGGGCGTGTCCTAGAACCCGTGCAGTTCGGGTTGAAAATGGGGAAAAATCATGGGGTACACGACCGGCTACACGGCCGTGTGAAGTGGAACACAGGCGTGTCAGCTCGAACACGGGCGTGTTCGATACCCGTGTGAGGTTCCAGGAGATTCGATTTTGACGGCGAATGCGGCACACGGCCCTGGACACGGGCGTGTGCCAGGCCGTGTTCGGTCCAGATTGGGCATTTCAGCCCCGAATCATAGCCGTTCGTTTCCTTGTTTTGAGATCCAACGGCTGGGGGATGTTCCTGAAGGGATATACCCGTGAGTTGACTTAGAAATCCATCACTTTCATACTTTATCATCTCTCCAAGTCCTTGGAGAAAGAGGAGAGCCATTGGAGGAAGAAGAACTAGATTCCACATTGGAGGAGCTTCGGAGCTCCGAATCGCAAGCCGACTCCGGATCCACGGAGGCAACGCAAGTGCGGTGATTTCCATCCGATTACTTTTCAATGGCGCTAAAGAGGAACTCAAGGGTAACGATCCTCATCTTGAGCACGAATAACTCTCTTTCCTAGCATAGGAAGCCCGCTCTCGTGAGTTTGCGGAGAGTTGGAGGCGTTCCTTCGGGTAGATATGTGAAGTCCCCGTTGTTTAGAGTCCGTATGCGAGAACGGACATAGGCATGATGTGTGAAGCCTACCCTGACATGTTAGTCTGGATCGGTGATGTTGCATTGCATAAGGCCGGAGAAGACTCCGTGCTATTGGTTGTTTTCGGGTTTTCTACGCGGTAGATTGCAGCAGGGAGCCTTGGGGACTAACCCAAAGGTGCACCCGAAAAACTGGGCGGATACGAGATCTTGCCAACTTGGTGGCCTGAGAGCCAACTTGAACATAACCGAGTTATGTGACTTGCGATAGAATGGGACTCGGCGAAAGTTTGACCCGCGTAAATGGCTTAAATTGTCGTTGCGATGTGAGCACGGGTTAGATGGAACCGTACCCGCTTTATATCGTTCGGTTAAAGAGACCTAAGGTTACGTGGCACTTGCCGTTGGCATAGATGTGAGTCTTCAGCGGTCAATGGCTTAAATTGACGTGACCCATGCCAAGAAGACAAATTGCTCAGAGGTTTGGCCGTCTAAGTGGCAGTGGTGAGTCTGGAATGTTAATGGCTTAAATTGACGTGACATCGACCGGTTCCCCGAGAATGTGCCCTGAGTGCACGGGGCGTGTGGCCGTACGAGCCAACGTCTGTGATGTTATGGCTATGGTTATAAATTACTCACTTATGCTAATGAAATGCAGGGAAGGAGCATCGCCGCCCCGAGTTGGGGGCGGGATCGTTATAATTTGGTCAGCATTGCTGACCGTTGCCTTGTTTTGCCACCGTGCGGTGGTTTGTTACTTGCAGGTGCAGCTGGACCGAGCGGTCAATAGCGGGCTAAAGCCCTTTTTGCGAAGCCGGCCCTTGAAGGCCCAAGTAGAAGTGTTTACTGCTTTATTCATGCATGACCGGCCTGCGTGCCGTGGTTTGTAAAATATGTAATATTCAAGTGAAACATTTTGTAAGGCCTTAAGGCTTATTTTGAGTATTTTGTAATAACATTCCTATTTCGTAGTAGTGGACATTCGTGCTTGTTGCTGGGTTCTTGTTTACAACCTTTATAAACTGCTTCCACTAGAATGCTCTGTGTAGGATGTTGAGATTGGTTGGATGGTTTCCATAAGTAACCACCCGGTCTGTCTGTGGTATATGGCGTCGGGCCCCGGCCGGACCTACTGCTATATGCTATGCGACGGATAGGGGGTGTTACAATTTGGTATCAGACTACTGGTTTTTGTCGGACTTAAGCTGAATTCGTGGACGAATGCTTTTTAAGGGGTGGTGAGCACATTGTGTGCGTCATCGTTATAACGGTAAAAGAACCCATGAATGTCCACTTAGGAATGAAAATACTCGTGTTTGAGGAGCCTGCGTGTTCCTATAATTGCTGTTCGCAATTTTATTTGGTCGCTTGACGGTGTTTTGTACCACTATAGGTGACCGGAAGCGGTGCTGGACAGCCAGAATGTCCGGTTTCTGAGGAGCATAGTGCACCCGGTGAGGTGTTTGAGCCTCCTCCTTCGTATGAAACCGTTAGAAGGATCGTAGAAGCGGTGTTCACTGTGACGGGTGCACAGTTTGGAGGAAATGTACAACCCTGCGCACCTGTTGTGGCCTCAACGCCGGTGGGCGCGATGCAGCAGATGTCCTTTGGTAGACCATTGGGGCAGCAGCTGAATATGCATTTAGTGCAGGGAGCGCGCACAGTTGAGGAATATTTGCAAGCATTTCTTATGATAAGCCGCTACCCATGCTTCGAGGTGGATAATGAGCAAGCTACAGTCGATAGGTTTTATAGTGGCCTACGTGCCGAGTAACGAGTTCTACTGCTAGGACCAAAGTTATTGGGATTTCGAGCCTTGGTGGAATCAGCTAGATCTTTGGAGGCAGATCTGAGGAAGACCCTCCCGATGCCAGCGACCATGGTATCGAACTATTCAAACCCCATAAGAGCTGCATCCGGCAGAAAGCTGGAGAAAGGGGCTATGAAATCCACTAGTAAAGCTACTTACACTTGTTATACTTGTGGAAAGAGAGGGCACTTTGCCCGAGACTGTTGGAATGGCGCTCGGAAGGGTAAGGAAGCTATGTCAGGTGCAGTCAAGGATGTTAGTGCAAAGGAAACGCATTCAAAGTGCCGAACACCTCAAAGTCTGCATATCGTAAATGGTATAAGAAGCCTAGGACTTCGGGTCAAGCTCTTTCTGGTGCTTCTGGGGCGACTACGGGTCAGACCCCGGGCACATGTTTCAACTGTGGGGAGCCGATGCATTATGCTTGTGAGTGCCTAAGGGTCAGTTTGTTTCGGCGGTGGCGGTGACAAAAGGAGCTGTGAGAATGGAGCTGTGGGAATGGAGCTGTGAGAATGGAACTGTTCAGAATGGAGAAACAGTTTGGTAAAACAGCGGTGACAGAGCTGTTCACAACGGAGAAACAGTTTGGTAAAACAGCGGTGACGTTTTTGTTTCATTTTATTATAAAAATAAATTATAATTATTTTAATTAAAATGAATTATAATTAATATTATGAATCATAAAAAATAATACTAATACTAATTATAATTATACTAATAAAAAACAATACTAATACTAATTATAATTATACTAATAAAAAATAATACTAATGCTGAAACTACTAATTAAAATTTATTATGAATTATAAATAATACGAATAATAATAATAATAATAATCTAATAATAAAAAATAATAATAATCGAATATAAATTATATAATCGTAATATAATAATAATAGTATAATAATAATCATCATCCCAAACAAGAAAGGCCATCATGGCCATGGCAGCGGAGCTCCGGCGGGGGGGGGGGGGGGGGCTTCTCGCCGGCAGGGGGGGCAGCTTTTCTCCGACGGGATGGGGGCAGTGGAGCTCCGGCGGGATGGGGGCAGTGGAGCTCCGGCGGGATGGGGGCAGTGGAGCTCCGGCGGGATGGGGGCAGTGGAGCTCCGGCGGGATGGTGGCAGTGGAGCTCCGGGAAAAAACTGCGATGGTGGCTACTCCTCCCCTCGCTCCGCCCCTCGCCGATGTACAGGGCTCCGCTCGCGTTGGCAACGCCGGCATTGGAAAGCTAATCGAAGGAGCTGTGGAAACCTCCGTTGGCAACGGAAAAAAGCAAGCTCCGTTCGCAATGAAACGCCAAAACAAACTGTTAGGAAAAATAAATAGGGTTGCGGTCGGAACTCAATGGACTGAAAACGTGCAAACAAACTGAGCCTAAAGCCCTGAAGGAAGCACGACGTCGTGACGACAGGTATGGTTTAAAGATAGTTTTGCCTTAAATACTTGTCGCCCTTGTGCATGTTAGCTTAGAACTATCTGTGTTAAGCTTTGTTGCGACTTTACTTTATCTGCGAGAGCACCGTTCGTTTAGGGAGCTTCGCATTCCTTTATTAGGAATTATATTGTGCGTCGGAGTACCTCCTTCGATGGCGAAAGACATATTGGATGCGTTATAGTCCAATGGTGCTCATTGTGCGCGGGTAGACGTTGTTGCGCTTAGCTTTGGATTGGGAATCAGGAGTTCGACATTATATTTGGTATGGACTGGCTCTCGGAGCAGCAAGCCAATATAGATGCGGTAGCAAGGAAGCCAAGCCGGGAGCAAGTCGTGAGATGACCTTTACGGGCTCGAAGAGGTCGAGCAAGACGTTGGCGTTTGCTCTTCAGGTGGTGAAGGCGGTTCGTGCCAGAGCAGAACTGTTCTTTACACTAGTGGAGGTTGCAAAGCCGAAGCCCACATTGGATTGTATTTCAGTGGTATCGAAGTACCCTGATGTGTTCCCTAGAGATCTTCCTGGAGCCCCGCCTCGACAGGAGATAGATTCCATGTTTGAGCTTGTACCAGGTGCAAAGCCTGTGTCACGCTCTCCTTGTCGGCTAGCGCCAACGGAAATGGCGGAGCTGAAGGTGCAACTTCTAAAAGTTGTTGGAGCAAGGGTATGTGCGTCCAAGTCCTTCGTCTTGGAGCGCACCGACCCTCTTTTGTGAGAAGAAGAATGGAAGCTTGGGGCTATGTATTAATTATCGGGAGCTCAACAAGGTGACGGCAAAGAACAAGTACCCAATCCCAAGGATCTTTGTGATCAGTTGGTCGGGCCAACGCCGTACTCTAAAGTAGTTAAGGGAGAGAGATATCCCTAAGATAACGTTCAGTACAGGATACAGACGCTACGAGTTTAGGGTCATGCCGTTTGGGCTGACAAATACGCCGTCAGTGTTCATGGATTTGATGAACAAGACTTTCAGGGAGTACTTGGACCATTTCGTGATCGTCTTTATCGACGATATTTTGGTGTACTCGCATAGTGAGGAAGATCACTGCAGGCATCTTCATTTGGTGTTGGGGACGCTAAGGAGAATTCAGTACTATGCCAAGTTCTCGAAGTGCGGGTTTTGGCTATCCTCAGTGGTGTTCCTCGGGCATATAGTAAGTGGAGAGTGTATTGCTGTGAATCCGGCGAAGATTGTTGCGCTACGGGAGTGGCCTGAGCTTGCTACGGTAGCGGAAGTCCGGAGTTTTCTGGAGCTTGCCGGCTACTATAGGCGCTTCGTGGAGAACTTCTCGCGGATAGCGTTACCTCTCACTACGTTGACGAGGAAGGAGCATAAGTTCTTTTGGACGCCGGAGTGCGCGCGAGCTTTTGAGGAGTTGTAATGTCGGTTGACTACGGCGCCTGTGCTGACTTCGCCGAGTGGAACCGAAGGCAATGAGATTTATAATGATGCTTAGGGCAGCGGTTTGGGTTGCGTGCTACTGCAATACGGAAGCGTAATAGCGTATGGCCCTGAGTTTTGCCTTGAAGCTATGGAGGCATAATTGTATACGGTGTGAAAATGGATCTCTACGCCGGTCACAAGAGCGTGAAGTATCTGATTGATCAGAAGGATCCGAATTTACGACAGCGTAGATGGATGGAGTTCTTGGGAGACTATACATTCAAGATCCACTACGCGCCTGATAAAGGGAATGCGGTTGGTGACGCGGTGAGTCGCCAAGCCCCAGCTCGAGCCAATTGGCTATCAGTGCATGATGAGCGGTTGGTGCGAGATTTGGAGGCGTTGGGGATCGTTTGTGTGGACAAGCAATCAAGTGCTGAAGCAGTTCTGAATTGGACTGAAGTCCAATATGACCTGGCTGATCGTTTTCGGCGGGCTTAGGATATGGATGCTCATATGAAGCAGTTCATGGTAGAGGCTCTGGATGGGTCAAATTCCCAATTCGTCGTGGCGGACGAATTGCTTCGGAGAGACGGTCGTTTGTGCGTCCTAAGTGTGGGTAATTTGCGGGTGGAGTTGTTGTACGAGGCACACCATACCAAGTACTCGATTCACCCGGGGAGCACGAAGTTGTACCGTGATGTGAAGAAACTGTGTTGGTGGCCGGGTTTGAAAAAGGATGTGGCGCTATACGCAGCGAAGTGCCAAACCCGCGCCTTGGAAAAGGCGGAGTGCCAAAAGCCGGGAGGATTTCTTAAGTCCTTGCCTATTACGGAGTGGAAATTCGACGACATCTCTATGGACTTTGTGCACGGTTTGCCAAGGTCGAAAAAGGGGAACGACGCCATTTGGGTGATCGTGGATCGATTAACGAAGGTGATACATTTTATTCCGCATAGGAAGGATGATCCGGTGGAGAAGTTAGCAAAGCTTTATGTGGATAACATAGTACGGCTTCATGGTGTGCCCCGCAGCATCGTGAGTGACCGAGATGGGCGGTTCACGTCCAATGATTGGAGGCTGGTGCAACAAATGTTGGGAACAAAGCTGAAATTCAGCACAGCCACCCATCCACAAACGGATGGGCAGACCGAGAGGGTCAATAGAACCATGGAAGACATGCTCCGCATGTGTGTCTTGGATTTTGGGAAGCAAAGGGAAGACCACCTTTATTTGGTGGAGTTCGCATACAATAACAACTACCAAGCGAGTATTCAGATGGAGCCCTTCGAGGCCCTATATGGTAGAAGATGTCGCACGTGTTGTCTTGGTTAGAAACGGGTGAGTCAAAGTTGTATAAGTGATCGGAAGTGGAGGAGGCTACTTCTTTGGAGAGAACCATTCGGGAGAGGTTGCTTATCGCTCAGGACCGACAAGCAAAGTACTATAATGCCAAGCACAGGAATGTGGAGTTCGCTGTGGGCGATTAGGTATACTTAAAGATCAAGCCATTCAAGGGTGTCTCGTGGGTGCGACGAGTGAAAAAGCTAAGCCCGAGATACCTTGGGCCGTTTGAGGTTCTGGAGCGAGTTGGCTAAGCGGCCTATAGGTTGGAGCTAAGTGGTTTACATGATGTATTCCATATTTCGGTGCTTTGGAAGGTGGTGCAAGAGCCTACGCAAGTGATCGCGGTTGATCAAGTACCGGTGGATAGTGGGCTAACGACAAAGGTCAAGCCCGTGTGGATTGAGGACTCGGAGGTCAAGCGGCTACGCAATAAAGAGATCAGGATGGTCAAAGTCCGGTGGGACAATTGCGGTCGTGAGGAGCTCTCTTGGGAGAGAGAGCAGACTATGCTTGACGAGTCTCCGGAGTTGTTCCGCTCAGGTACAAATTTTGGTTTTGTACATGTCTTTCCTTTATGTAATTTCATGGGCGAAATTCTTTTAAGAGGGGGAGAGTTGTAACGCCCCGAAACTCAAAGGAGCAAAAGGGGACGTTTTGGGCCAGTTTAGGTTCTGGCAGCAGGCACACGGCCTGGGACACGGGCGTGTCCCAGGGCGTGTCAAGCCGTGTCGACACTTAGCCGCGAAGTCGTTGAGTTTGACTCGACGATTCGTCGAGAGGGGGCACACGGCCTGCGACACGGGCGTGTCGACCCATGTCGACACTTAGCCGTGAGTCGTCGAGTTGTACTCGACGATTCGTCGAGAATGGGCACACGGCCTGCGACACGGGCGTGTCGCAGGGCGTGTCGACCCGTGTCGACGATCGTCCCTGGGAGTCGTCGAGATTCACTCGACGATCGTCGAGACAAGGCACACGGCCTAGGACACGGGCGTGTCCAAGGCCGTGTCATCAAGTCGTCGATCTTCCCTCGACGAAATGTCCCGTGTACACGGCCTGGGGCCCAGGCGTGTCAAGGTGACACGGGTAAGGACACGGGCGTGTCCTAGAACCCGTGCAGTGCTCGGGTTGAAAATGGGGAAAAATCATGGGGTACACGGCCGGCTACACGGCCGTGTGAAGTGGAACACGGGCGTGTCAGCTCGAACACGGGCATGTTCGATACCCGTGTGAGGTTCCAGGAGATTCGATTTTGACGGCGAATGCGGCACACGGCCCTGGACACGGGCGTGTGCCAGGCCGTGTTCGGTCCAGATTGGGCATTTTAGCCCCGAATCAAAGCCGTTCGTTTCCTTGTTTTGAGATCCAACGGCTGGGGGATGTTCCTGAAGGGATATACCCGTGAGTTGACTTAGAAATCCATCACTTTCATACCTTATCATCTCTCCAAGTCCTTGGAGAAAGAGGAGAGCCATTGGAGGAAGAAGAACTAGATTCCGCCATTGGAGGAGCTTCGGAGCTCCGAATCGCAAGCCGACTCCGGATCCACAGAGGCAACGCAAGTGCGGTGATTTCCATCCGATTACTTTTCAATGGCGCCAAAGAGGAACTCAAGGGTAACGATCCTCATCTTGAGCACGAATAGCTCTCTTTCCTAGCATAGGAAGCCCGCTCTCGCGAGTTTGCGGAGAGTTGGAGGCGTTCCTTCGGGTAGATATGTGAAGTCCCCGTTGTTTAGAGTCCGTATGCGAGAATGGACATAGGCATGATGTGTGAAGCCTACCCGGACATGTTAGTCTGGATCGGTGATGTTGCATTGCATAAGGCCGGAGAAGACTCCGTGCTATTGGTTGTTTTCGGGTTTTCTACGCGGTAGATTGCAGCAGGGAGCCTTGGGGACTAACCCAAAGGTGCACCCGGAAAACTGGGCGGATACGAGATCTTGCCAACTTGGTGGCCTGAGAGCCAACTTGAACATAACCGAGTTATGTGACTTGCGATAGAATGGGACTCAGCGAAAGTTTGACCCGCGCAAATGGCTTAAATTGTCGTTGCGATGTGAGCACGGGTTAGATGGAACCGTACCCGCTTTATGTCGTTCGGTTAAAGAGACCTAAGGTTACGTGGCACTTGCCATTGGCATAGATGTGAGTCTTCGGCGGTCAATGGCTTAAATTGACGTGACCCATGCCAAGAAGACAAATTGCTCATAGGTTTGGCCGTCTAAGTGGCGGTGGTGAGTCTGGAATGTTAATGGCTTAAATTGACGTGACATCGACCGGTTCACAGAGAATGTGTCCTGAGTGCACGGGGCGTGTGGCCGTACGAGCCAACGTCTGTGATGTTATGGCTATGGTTATAAATTACTCGCTTATGCTAATGAAATGCAGGGAAGGAGCATCGCCGCCCCGAGTTGGGGGCGGGATCGTTATAATTTGGTCAGCATTGCTGACCGTTGCCTTGTTTTGCCACCGTGCGGTGGTTTGTTACTTGCAGGTGCAGCTGGACCGAGCGGTCAATAGCGGGCTAAAGCCCTTTTTGCGAAGCCGGCCCTTGAAGGCCCAAGTAGAAGTGTTTACTGCTTTATTCATGCATGACCGGCCTGCGTGCCGTGGTTTGTAAAATATGTAATATTCAAGTGAAACATTTTGTAAGGCCTTAAGGCTTATTTTGAGTATTTTGTAATAATATTCCTATTTCGTAGTAGTGGACATTCGTGCTTGTTGCTGGGTTCTTGTTTACAACCTTTATAAACTGCTTCCGCTAGAATGCTCTGTGTAGGACGTTGAGATTGGTTGGATGGTTTCCATAAGTAACCACCCGGTCTGTCTGTGGTATATGGCGTCGGCCCCCGGCCGGACATACTGCTATATGCTATGCGACGGATAGGGGGTGTTACAATGCAGGCTCCCATTAACTGGCAGGTACGAAGGCTCGCCTGTGGGGGAGAGGTCTAGTTCTTGGTCCTTGGTTCTGCACTACTCCGAGCGCAGCTCAGACCCAGGTAGACCCGCTGCGCAGGCTCCCATTAGCTGGCAGGTCCAAAGGCTCGCCTGTGGGGGAGAGGTCTTGGTCCTTGGTTCTGCACTACCCCGAGCGCAGCTCGGCCCCAGGTAGACCCGCTGCACAGGCTCTCATTAGCTGGCAGGTCCGAAGGCTCTCCTGTGGGGGAGAGGTCTTGGTCCTTAGTTCTGCACTACCCCGAGCGCGGATTGGCCCCAAGTAGACCCGCTGCGTAGGATCTCATTAGCTAGCAGGTCTAAAGGCTCGCCTGCGGGGGAGAGGTCTTGGTCCTTGGTTCTGCTCTACCCCGAGCGCGGCTCGGCCCCAGGTAGACCCACTGCGCATGCTCTCATTAGCTGGCAGGTCCGAAGGCTCACCTGTGGGGGAGAGGTCTTGGTCCTTGGTTCTGCACTACCCTGAGCGCGGCTCGGCCCCAGGTAGACCCGCTGCGCAGGCTCCCATTAGCTGGCAGGTCCGAAGGCTCGCCTGTGGGGGAGAGGTCTTGGTCCTTGGTTCTGCACTACCCCGAGCACAGCTCGGCCCCAGGTAGACCCGCTACGCAGGCTCCCACTAGCTAGCAGGTCTGAAGGCTCGCCTGTGGGGGAGAGGTCTTGGTCCTTGGTTCTGCACTACCCCGAGCGCGGCTCGGCCCCAGGTAGACCCGCTGCGCAGTCTCTCATTAGCTGGCATGTCCGAAGGCTCGCCTATAGGGGAGAGGTCTGGTTCTTGGTCCTTGGTTCTGCACTACCCCAAGCGTGGCTCGGCCCCAGGTAGACCCACTGCACAGGCTCCCATTAGCTGGCAGGTCCGAAGGCTCTCCTGTGGGGGAGAGGTCTGGTTTTTGTTCCTTGGTTCTGCACTACCCCGAGCGCGGCTCGACCCCAGGTAGACCCGCTGCGCAGGCTCCCTTTAGCTGGCAGGTCTGAAGGCTCGCCTATGGGGGAGAGGTCTTGGTCCTTGGTTCTGCACTACCTCGAGCGCGGCTCGGCCCCAGGTAGACCCACTGCGCATGCACTCATTAGATAGCAGGTCCGAAGGCTCGCCTGTGGGGGAGAGGTCTGGTTCTTGGTCCTTGGTTCTGCACTACCCCGAGCGCGGCTCGGCCCCAGGTAGACCCGCTGCATAGGCTCCCATTAGCTGGCAGGTCCGAAGGCTCGCCTGTGGGGGAGAGGTCTTGGTCCTTAGTTCTGCACTACCCCGAGCGCGGCTCGGCCCCATGTAGACCCGCTGCGCAGGCTCTCATTAGCTGGCAGGTCCGAAGGCTCTCTTATGGGGTAGAGGTCTTGGTTCTTGGTTCTGCACTACCCCGAGCGTGGCTCGGCCCTAGGTAGACCTGCTGCGCAGGCTCCCAATAGCTGGCAGGTCCGAAGGCTCGCCTGTGGGAGAGAGGTCTTGGTTCTTGGTTCTGCACAACCCCGAGCACGGATCGGCCCCAGGTAGACCCTGTAACGCCCCGGAAGTTGTGTGCGAGTCGGTCGCGAAAAAAAGGGGGTTTTTGGTGCCTGTAGGGGTACACGGCCTAGGACACGGGTGTGTCCAAGGCCGTGTCTGGCTGGTGATTTTTGGCCGTTTTCAACCCGAGAAGGACACGACCAGAAACACGGCCGGATGACACGGGCATGTCATCCGACACGGGCGTGTCATCCGACACGGGCGTGTGCCAACCCGTGTCCTGATGGGTCGTGTCCGTTGCCGTGGCGGTTATGCATGACACGCCCACGAACACGGGCGTGTCGAGGAACCCGACACGGGCGTGTCAGGTCAGACACGGGCGTGTCTTGGCCCGTGTGCGTTTGTCAGTTCGACGATCGTGCCTGGATCGAGGCACACGGCCATGGACACGGCCGTGTGTCAAGCTGTGTGCGGCCCAGGTCTGAGGAATTTTGTGTAGATCCGAGCCGTTCGTTTCCTTTAATTTAGATCCGACGGCCCAGATGAAATTCTGCTCTGTTAAGGCCGGGAATAGGGGGTTATTTCCTCATTTTCTCTCCAAAGTTCTCCTTTTCCAAAGTGAGAGAGAAGAGGAAGAAGAAGGAGGTTTCCGGCCGCCGGCAGAGCATTGGAGCACCGTTTCGAAATCGGAGAGCGGATCCGTGGAGGGAAGGTCATTGCGAAGAGTTCTAACCGCGTAGTTTTTCCATGGCGCCAAAACGGACTACAAGGGTAACGATTCTCAACTTGAGCGCTTAAAGCTCTTTCTTTCTGCATAGGGAATCCTGCTCCCGCAAGTATGCAGTGAGTGCGTGGTGTTCCTTGTGGTTGACGGGAATAGTCCCCCTTGTGTTGCATATAGAGCCCGGAATCGTAAGTACGGGCATAGGCATTGTGTGTGAAGCCTACCCGAACATGTTTTGTCTGGATCGGTGATGTTGCATTTGATGTGGTTTTGCCGGAGAAGACTCCGTGCTTTGGATTTTTTTTTGGGTTTCTACGCGGTAGATTGCAGCAGGGATCCTTGGAGGTTAGCTTCAAGGCGCACCCGGAAAATTGAGCGGAAACGTGTTCTGCTAACTTGGCGGTCTGGGAACCGGCCTTGTTCATAACTGGGTTATGAGATTGTTTTGGAAAATTTGGGATCCGAGAGAAGCTTGGCCCGCGCAAAGGACTTAAATTGGACATGCGGCGTGAGCAACGGGCAAGTGGAATTGGACCTAGGCTATGTGGTTCGGTGCGAGAGACCCGAAGACGGGGACTGGCCGTTGGCATAGTCGGAGCCTTAGACGGTGGTCAGAAAGGCTAAATGCTCACATGTTGTTGCCATCCTGGGGATGGTGGTGAATGCACTGATTTGTCAGGGTTCACTATGAATGTGCCCTGAGTGCACGGGGTGTTTGGCCGTGCGAGCCTACACCTGTGGCGAATTATAATTGCGATATATATATTGTTGGGCTAATGTTTTGCAGGGAAAGAGCACCGCCGTCCCGAGTAAGGGGCGGAGTCGTTATAATTTGGTCGGCTTTTAGCTGACCGTTGCTTTATTTGCCACCGTGCGGTGGTATGTGCTTGCAGTTGCTGCGGAGCCGAGCGCCAAATAGCGGGCTGGAGCCCATGTTGCTGTGCTGGCCCTAGAAGGCCGTAGAATAGCTGTTTTTATATTTATCATGTGTGGCCGGCCTGCGAGCCGATGTATGTAAAACACTCTTTATTAAGTGAACATTTGTAAGGCCATAAGGCCATGTACCCGTTTCTGTGTATTTGAGGTTTCATTCCTTTTGTTGTAGCTGTGGACATTCATATTGATGGATTTAATTTTGGGTTCTTTCAACTTTAAAATCTTCCGTTAGAATGCTCTGTGATTAGGACGAGTAGTCTTATTCGGTTGGTTTGATTATTCATTTAGTATCCCTTCCGACTGTCTGTGGTATATGACGTCGGGTTCCAGCTGGACCTTCTGTTATATGTCATACAACAGATGGGGGTGTTACAATTTGGTATCAGACTTCTGGTTACGATCAGGCTTAAATGAATTCTTGGGCGAATTCTTTTAAGGGGTGGTGAGCACATGTGTGCGTCATCGTTATAACATCAAAAAAGAACCCATGAATGTCCACTTAGGAATGAAAAATACACTTGTTTGATGGAACCTGAGTGTTCCAATGATTGCTTTTAGCAATTTGTTTGTTGTCTAATTGTGTGTCTTTGCTAATTTAGGCAGCTGGGAGCGGTGCTGGTCAGTCAGAGCATCCTCAATCAGCGGAAAGTAGTGCACCAAGGGACGTGCCTGCTACACCTCCTTCAGCGGAAACCATCAGGATGGTGGCTGAAGCCGTGTTCGCAATGATAAATGCCCAACCTGCAGGGCAAATGCATCGCGCACCTCCTGCGAGTGAGCAAGAACCGGTTAGGGCGGCAGAGCCGAGAGTGGTGGAACGCGCAGCAGTTGAGTTAGTAGAGCCGAGGAGAACTACGGAGCGGCAGCTAAAGCACGTGATGGGCTTTAATCCTCCGAGGTTTAATGGTGTTGGAACGCCAACTCAAGCCGAGGACTGGCTCTCTTCCATAAAGAGGGTGTTGACGGCCACAATGACTGAGGAGTGGCAGAAGACCACCATAGCGATTTTTCTTTTGGAAGGTGAGGCGAGGCTGTGGTGGGACGAGTTGGAGTTTCATCTTCTAGTGGGAAGACAACTTGCGGATGTGCCGATGGAGGAATTTTCAAGATTGTTCCTAGCCAGATTTGTACCTTCTGCTCAGAAGTTGGAGATGGAGAATCAATTTCTTGGATTGTCTCAGGGATCCAGAAGCGTGGACGAATATCTGCATGAGTTCACACGGTTGGGTCGTTATGCTGGTGCTATGTTTTCAGAAGAAGAGAGGAAGACCAACCGATTCTATGAGGGTCTTCGCGGCGATTTACAGTTACTCCTTGCTGGGCCTAAGGCGCAGGGCTTCCTAGCCTTAGTCAATTCAGCCCGATCATTGGAAAAGGTTGCGAAGAAAGTTCAAGAGAAGAAGGACCCAGGAGAAAGGAAGACCGAGTTCAAGGTGCCAAGTAACAAGACAGGTTTCCGCAGATGGAACAAGAAGCGGAGGACTTCGAACTCAGCCCCTTCGGCTGATGCGTCGGGGGCAACTACATGTCGAGTCCCCGGAGCTTGCTACAACTGCGGGAAGACGGGGCATTTTGCTCGGGAGTGTTGGAGCGGACGTTCAAAGTCCGAGAGGAGGCCTGGAGCGACTTATCAGGAGAAAGGGAAGGCGGTGGAGTCAACCGCGTCCCATCATGCTCCAGCTCAGCCTAGAGTCTACAACCTTGGTCTGCAGGAGGCCATTAAGCAAGCGGACGTGGTGACAGGTATGAGTTAAATTACAGTGGTTTAACTTTTATAGTTGTTACCTTCGTATTTGTTAGCTTACGTTTGTTAATGCTAGGCTTTGTGTTAATCTTTGGGTTTCCGACGAGAGCCCTTTTTGATACGGGAGCATCACATTCCTTCTTGTCTGAAAAGTTTATATCGCGCATCGGAGTTCCCTCCTCGATGGCAGAAAACAAGTTGGATGTGTTGTTGCCTAATGGGTGCACAATGCGTGCGGATAGGGTTTGTGTTGTGAAGATTCGGATTGGAGACCGGGAGTTTGATTTGCGAGCGTTGGTTCTACCATTAGTGGAGTTCGACGTAATTTTCGGTATGGATTGGCTCTCGGAGCAGAGTGCATGCATTGATTGCAACCGTAAAGAAGTCAAGTTGGGTCTGGACACTGGTGGAGAGACTATTTTTGCGGGCATGAAGGGGTCAGGGAAAGTTCTGATATCGGCCCTTCAGGTGTTCAAGGCAGTTCGGTCTGGGGCAGAACTGTATGTCACTCTAGTGCAGACTGCGACGCCTAAACCTAGTTTGGGCAACATCCCAGTTGTGTCCGAGTATCCTGATGTGTTTCCAGATGATCTCCCAGGAGCCCCTCCTCAGCGGGAGATAGACTTTACTTTAGAGCTGGTACCGGGTGCCAAACCGATTTCACGCTCCCCCTATCGGATAGCCCCAAGAGAAATGGCAGAGTTGAAGGTGCAACTGCAAGAGTTGCTAGAGCAAGGTTATGTGCGTCCAAGTTCGTCGCCTTGGAGTGCACCAGTTCTCTTTGTTAAGAAGAAAGATGGAAGCTTGCGGCTTTGTATCGATTATCGGGAATTGAACAAACTTACGGAGAAGAACAAATATCCGATCCCGAGGATTGACGATCTATTTGATCAGCTGGTTGGATCAACTGTATATTCGAAGTTAGATTTGAAGTCCGGTTACTATCAGTTGAGGATAAGGGAGAGCGACATCCCAAAGACAGCATTCAGTACGCGGTTTGGGCATTACGAGTTCACGGTTATGCCGTTTGGGTTGACGAATGCGCCATCCGTGTTTATGGATCTGATGAATAGGACGTTCAGAGAATACCTGGATCAGTTTGTGATAGTATTTATCAATGATATTCTGGTGTATTCGCGGTGCGAGGAGGATCACTACAAGCATTTACACATGGTGTTGGAGACATTGAGGAAAAGTCAGTTGTATGCAAAGTTCTCCAAGTGTGAATTCTGGTTGTCCTCGATAGCGTTCCTTGGTCATGTTGTCAGGGGAGAAGGAATAGCTGTGGATCCGGCGAAGATAGTGGCGATACGGGAGTGGCCTACTTTGACTACAGTGGCAGAGGTCCAGAGTTTTCTAGGGCTTGCTGGCTACTACAGGCGCTTCGTAAAGAACTTCTCGCGGATAGCACTACCACTCACGACGTTGACAAGAAAGGATCAGAAGTTTGTGTGGTCTCCGGAGTGCGATCATGCTTTTGAAGAATTGAAGAGGCGATTGACCACGACGCCCATTTTATGTTCGCCAAGTGGAACCGAAGGGTTCGAGATCTATAGTGATGCTTCGGGCAGTGGTTTGGGCTGTGTTCTGCTACAACATGAGAGAGTGATAGCTTATGGTTCACGACAACTGAAGGTTCATGAGAGGAATTATCCGGTCCACGACTTAGAGTTAGCGGCCGTGATATTTGCTCTTAAGCTTTGGAGGCACTATCTGTACGGTGTGAAGGTCGATATTTACACCGATCATAAGAGTTTGAAGTACCTATTGGACCAAAAGGATTTGAACATGAGGCAGAGGAGGTGGATGGAGTTCTTAGGGGACTACACCTTCAAGATACACTATGTGCCTGGGAAGGGAAATGCAGTGGCGGATGCGTTGAGTCGTAAGATTCCCGCCCAAGCCAATTGGTTATCAGTACATGATGAGAGATTGGTCCAAGAGTTGGAGGCATTGGAGATATCTTGCGTTGACAAGCAGTCAAGTGCCGAGGTGAAACTATTTTGGACAGAGGTGCAGTGTGACCTAGCGGATAGAGTTCGGCGGGCTTTGGTTCAGGATAGCAGCATGAAGCAAATCTTAGATGGAACTTTGGATGGGTCAAATTCCCAGTTTGTGGTTGAAGATGGGTTGCTAAGGAAGGTCAGTCGTCTATGCGTTCCTAGTGCGGATAATATTCGGGAGGAGTTGATGTATGAGGCTCATCATACCGAGTACTCAATCCACCCGGGAAGCACGGAGATGTATAGAGACATGAAGAAATTATTCTAGTGGCCGGGTTTGAAGAAGGATGTGGCACTTTATGTGGCTAAGTGTCGTACTTGCGCATTGGTGAAGGCGGAATGCCAGAAGCCCGGAGGTTTCTTGAAATCCCTTCCTATCCCAGAATGGAAGTTTGACGACATATCTATGGATTTTGTGCACGGTTTGCCGAAGTCGCAGAAGGGAAACGACGCCATTTGGGTGGTCGTTGATAGGTTGACAAAGGTGTCGCATTTTATCCCAGTCAGAAAGGAGGATCCAGTGGAAAAGTTAGCCAAGCTCTACGTGGAAAATATTGTACGATTGCACGGTGTGCCTAGAAGTATTGTTAGTGATCGTGATGGACGCTTCACGTCAAATGACTGGAGGTTGGTACATGGTCTGTTGGGTACTAAGCTAAAGTTCAGCACAGCCTTTCACCCGCAGACAGATGGCCAAACCGAGAGAGTCAACAGGACTATGGAGGACATGCTTCGCATGTGCGTCCTAGATTTCGAGAAGAACTGGGAGGATCACTTGTACATGGTGGAGTTTGCGTACAACAACAACTTTCAGGCAAGTATTGGAATGGCGCCTTTCGAAGCCTTGTACGGAAGGAAGTGTCGTACGCCGTTGTCTTGGTTGGAGGCAGGCGACTCAAAGTTGTATAAACGTCAAGCGGTGGAAGATGCCACTTCAATGATTCAGACGATTCAGGAAAGACTGAAGATTGCTCAGGATAGACAGTCAAAGTATTACAATGCCAAACATAGAAATGTGGAGTTCAACGTTGGCGACATGGTATATTTAAAGATCAAGCCGTTCAAGGGTGTATCGCGGGTTCGACGCTTGAAGAAGCTGAGTCCGAGATACCTTGGACTATTTGAAATCCTGGAGCGTGTTGGCGAGGCGGTGTATAGATTAAAGCTGTCGACGGAGTTGAGTGGGCTGCATGATGTATTCCACGTATCGGTGTTGCGTAAGGCAGTGCAAGAGCCTTTGCAGATCGTTGCGGACAATCAGGTACCAGTTGATTATGAGTTAACAACAAGGGTCAAGCCAGTGCGAATTGAAGATGTTGTAGTCAAACGACTCCGCAACAAGGAGGTCCGAATGTTTAAAGTCTGTTGGGATAATTGCGGACGTGAGGAGCTTTCTTGGGAGCGAGAGCAAGCTATGTTGGAGGAATACCCCGAGTTATTCCACTCAGGTATCATTTAGCTTTCGTGTACCTTTGCTTAATTTCGGGACGAAATTCCTTAAGTGGGGGAGATTTGTAACGCCCCGGAAGTTGTGTGCGAGTCGGTCGCGAAAAAAAAGGGGTTTTTGGTGCCTGTAGGGGTACACGGCCTAGGACACGGGCGTGTCCAAGGCCGTGTCTGGCTGGTGATTTTTGTCCATTTTCAAACCGAGAAGGACACGGCCAGAAACACGGCCGGATGACACGGGCGTGTCATCCGACATGGGCGTGTGCCAACCCATGTCCCTACCCGTGTCCTGATGGGTCGTGTCCGTTGCCATGGCGGTTATGCGTGACACGCCCACGAACACGGGCATGTCGAGGAACCCGACACGGGCGTGTCAGGTCATACACGGGCGTGTCTTGGCCCGTGTGCGTTTCTCAGTTCGACGATCGTGCCTGGATCGAGGCACACGGCCATGGACACGGCCGTGTGCCAAGCCGTGTGCGGCCCAGGTCTGGGGAATTTTGTGCAGATCCGAGCCGTTCGTTTCCTTTAATTTAGATCCGACGGCCCAGATGAAATTCTGCTCTGTTAAGGCCGGGAATAGGGGGTTATTTCCTCATTTTCTCTCCAAAGTTCTCCTTTTCCAAAGTGAGAGAGAAGAGGAAGAAGAAGGAGGTTTTCGGCCGCCGGCGGAGCATCAGAGCACCGTTTCGAAATCGGTGAGCGGATCCGTGGAGGGAAGGTCATTGCGAAGAGTTCTAACCGCGTAGTTTTTCCATGGCGCCAAAACGGACTACAAGGGTAACGATTCTCAACTTGAGCGCTTGAAGCTCTTTCTTTCTGCATAGGGAATCCCGCTCCCGCGAGTATGCGGTGAGTGCGTGGTGTTCCTTGGGGTTGACGGGAATAGTCCCCCTTGTGTTGCATATAGAGCCCGGAATCGTAAGTACGGGCATAGGCATTGTGTGTGAAGCCTACCCGGACATGTTTTGTCTGGATCGGTGATGTTGCATTTGATGTGGTTTTGCAGGAGAAGACTCCGTGCTTTGGATTTTTTTCGGGTTTCTACGCGGTAGATTGCAGCAGGGATCCTTGGAGGTTAGCTTCAAGGCGCACCCGGAAAATTGAGCGGAAACGTGTTCTGCTAACTTGGCGGTCTGGGAACCGGCCTTGTTCATAACTGGGTTATGAGATTGTTTTGGAAAATTTGGGATCCGAGAGAAGCTTGGCCCGCGCAAAGGACTTAAATTGGACATGCGGCGTGAGCAACGGGCAAGTGGAATTGGACCTAGGCTATTTGGTTCGGTGCGAGAGACCCGAAGACGGGGACTGGCCGTTGGCATAGTCGGAGCCTTAGACGGTGGTCAGAAAGGCTAAATGCTCACATGTTGTTGCCATCCTGGGGATGGTGGTGAATGCACTGATTTGTCAGGGTTCACTATGAATGTGCCCTGAGTGCACGGGGTGTTTGGCCGTGCGAGCCTACACCTGTGGCGAATTATAATTGCGATATATATATATTGTTGGGCTAATGTTTTGCAGGGAAAGAGCACCGCCGTCCCGAGTAAGGGGCGGAGTCGTTATAATTTGGTCGGCTTTTAGCTGACCGTTGCTTTATTTGCCACCGTGCGGTGGTATGTGCTTGCAGTTACTGCGGAGCCGAGCGCCAAATAGCGGGCTGGAGCGCATGTTGCTGTGCTGGCCCTAGAAGGCCGTAGAATAGCTGTTTTTATATTTATCATGTGTGGCCGGCCTGCGAGCCGATGTATGTAAAACACTCTTTATTAAGTGAACATTTGTAAGGCCATAAGGCCATGTACCCGTTTCTGTGTATTTGGGGTTTCATTCCTTTTGTTGTAGCTGTGGACATTCATATTGATGGATTTAATTTTGGGTTCTTTCAACTTTAAAATCTTTCGCTAGAATGCTCTGTGATTAGGACGAGTAGTCTTATTCGGTTGGTTTGATTATTCATTTAGTATCCCTTCCGATTGTCTGTGGTATATGGCGTCGGGTTCCAGCTGGACCTTCTGTTATATGCCATGCGACAGATGGGGGTGTTACAGACCCGCTGCTCAGGCTTTCATTAGCTCGCAGGTCTGAAGGTTCGCCTGTGGGGGAGAGGTCAGGTTCTTGAAGGTTGGGTCCAAAGTTCTTGGGAATAGATCTAAACTCTGGGAAATTCTACACCCCTTCGAGCTCGCCCTGGTCCCCGGTGGACTTA
The DNA here is from genome assembly GCA_039583875.1 of Platanthera guangdongensis. Classification (NCBI taxonomy): domain Eukaryota; kingdom Viridiplantae; phylum Streptophyta; class Magnoliopsida; order Asparagales; family Orchidaceae; genus Platanthera; species Platanthera guangdongensis. The sequence goes on along the minus strand of CM077161.1, from coordinate 20,765,949 downwards.
TTGCCCGCGCTCACCAAGCTAGCAAGACAGTAAACTCACTCGATGACGGAATGGTTGGGAAAAGCTCCTTGAAACAACATCCCAGCTTAAACTTAGAAGAAAAGAAATAAACTAAGGCAAAAATTTGGAGCAGTGCGAGTGGAGGCACTCGCAGCTGACAGTCACAAGGATGAACTCGCTTAAGGCGAGTGGGCACTCGCGCGAGGCGAAAGGCTCGCTCTAATGATGGGTGAGCAGGTTACGTCACTAAAGGACACTCGTGCCAGGGGTACCCTAGGGCAAGCCGAGAAGGTTACACCATTTGAATCTCACGCGCAAAGGTAAAGGAAGTGACGACTCGCGACCTGGCCCAAATCTCCGGCAAGGCCGTAAGGCAAGGGGCAGCACCTTCTCGCGTGCGTGAGCACACCCAAGTATCGTCTCGCAATAAGCAAAGTAAAGCAAAATAAAGAGTAAGGGCAAGGCTGCGAGACAAATGGGTAGCACCGTCTCGCAGGCCGAAGCAAACCAGAAATTCATTTCGCATAATAAAGAGCAAAACAACAAACATGTACTTTTGATCATCATTATGTATCACAAAAAGGCTTAAAAAAGATTAAGTCTTAGTTTTACAAGCAGCAGCAGAAGGAAGAGGAGAGAGGGATTCTGGATCTTGGGAGATGGCGCTTCATTTCTCCTCGTCGGAAGAAGAATCCTCGCTCTCCTCGCCATAGAACTGGGGCACGAGGTCGCGGACGATTACTGTCTCCGAGTCATCCTTCACGACCCCCAGATCCTTCATCATCTTCAGGACCAACTCTACCGCCTTAATGCCAGCGTCTCGGCATTGCTCCTCCACCTCGTCAAAAGAATAGTGCGGCGGAGGTATCCGAAAGGGTTCGCGGCGAGACGATGACACATCGTCGTCCTGGAGGCGAGTGTTCTGGGCTTTTAAGTCCTTGACCTCCTCCTCCAGGGCCGCTGCCCGCGAGCATAGCCGCTCCGCCGTCTCGGCATCCTACAAGACGTAAGACTATTAGTAAAAAGCTTTTGGAGGAAAAAGGTAAGGATGGGGCTTTACCACTCTCCCTTGGGCTTTGGCGAGGAGGCTCAAGGCATCAAACCTCTTGACGAGATCTTCTGACCGTTCCCGCTCCGCCGCTAGGATCATCTCGCTCTCTGACCATTTTTTGTTGATATATATCAGACGGCGCTCAACGCAGTGTGAGAACTCCAAAGACCGCATCTGGTCATGGGAGGACTTCATTACAAGGTCTCGCGTAGACTCGCTCTCAGGGGAGACTGCGTTCAGACCACCATAGAGGTCGTATCCCACGGCGAAGGCATGACTGGTGGGCTCCTCCTGCTCCTTCCAAGGGGGAAGGTGGGTGGAGATGGAGATGCGGTTGGCGTCCCGCCCCCATAGCAGAACCGGGTCCCCAGCTGCATCGGAAACCGCGGGGCCCAAGTTATAATTCATGTGGGAAGAGGGGGTGGGACGGCTGAAGGATGTGCCTTCGCGAGAGGCAGTAACAGCTGGTTGATTGATGGTAGCGGCTGGTTGATTGGAGGCGATAGCAGGTTAATTGGGGAGTTCCGTCTCGCGAGTAGGTGAGACGGTCTGTTGGCGAGGCGAGCGGGGCGACTGAGACCCATCCACAGAGATGGGGCTCAGAGACCCTGTTGTGTCCTTCTCCTTTGGGGTCACCTTCTTCTTCCCCTTGGAGACCACCACAGCCTTCTTCATTCTCTTTGGAGGGCTGGAGTGAGAGGGCGCCGTATCGCCTGGAGGCCTCTTGAGAGGGGCAGGAGTCAGGGACTCTCTCGCCACCTCAGTTGCCGTGTTAGCAAGATCAAGGCCCTTAGAGGGGTGGATGTTGCTTTTATATGGAGGGTGGACTGGGACCACTCACTCCCCTGGAAAACAAGAAAGCGACAAGATTGCGGGACAGAAAGAGCGAAGTGCGAGACAAGAGAGCGAGATTACCTTCACCAGGGAGCACTGGAGGAAGCGAGTTGAGGCCTCGCCACAAGTAGTTGACCTCGAAGTTCTTGCCGACGAAATATTCATATAGCAGCTTCTCTGGGCCGCTGACGTGCGGGGTGGCATAGAAGCTTTCTGGGGGAGACACCGGCGCGAGCGGGATGCCCCCGAAAGTAACCACGGTCGCCGCGAATGAAGACGAACTGCGTGAGCCAGTGGTGATTTTTGTTGGGCGTCTCGTATACCTTGAGCCCTTAGCCGATGAAGTACGAGACGCCATCAGCGTTAGCATGGTAGATAAAGAGCTTGCGGAAGACCGTCAAGCAGAACTCGATGTGCTCCCGACGCATATATTAGGCAAAGGCGACCAACACCGAAATATCATTTGGGTTGAACTGCGTCAGGTCGATGCCAAAGTATTTAAACACTTGTTTTACCTCAGGCCATAGAGGATGCCTCAACCCCACCTCAAAGTACAAGACGGGGAAAGCGAGCTCTCCCGGGGAATAAGTGTTGATGGACTCGCCAACTTTGGGAGGCCGCGAGTCGATCCCCTTCGCCAGGTACTCGCAGACGAATCCGCGGTAGTCTTCTTCAGGGAGCCTGCCGAGCGGGAAGTCGTGGTCAGTGAACTGCTTCCCGCAGCGGCTGCGCCCCTCGCCTTCCTCAGCTCTCTTCTTTCCCATTCTTGGCAAGACGGTGTTTGCGAGACGGTTTTGGCGAGACGGCTTTAGGCGAGAAGGGGAGAGAAAGGAGTAATAAGAAAGGATGGGCTAGATGATCGAGAGGGTAAAAGGCGAGAAGGGTCGGCGAGACGAAAGAAACAGAGGGACAAGAGTTTGGGTGCAGTAGGAGTGAAGAATGCGGGTATCCTTTTGATCCAGGGCCGGGTATATTTATAGCAAGTATGGTGAAATGATTGGTAGGCGGGAAAAAGTATAGGGGAAGGGGAAGAGTCGGCGGTAGGCTCTCTCTCTTTCTCTCTCCTGAACCTCGATCGGCGCGACCCATCACAATCACGAGGTGTTTAAATAAAGAAATTAAAAGAAAAATAAAATTAAAACAGTAGTAATGAAAGAATCCAAAACACGATCCAGCATTTAGGCTTCAACAAAGTTCTGACAATACCGGCGAGATGGCAACACACAACATTATTTGATTATTGTTACATCATTCAGAGAAAATAGAGGAGAAGGGGCGAGACGGACGACCTTCAGTACGGGTGCCATTGCCAGCAGCCACCACGAGCTCCCACGCAGGGAGGTCTACTGCGCGAGTGGTAGGCGCGAACGGACTCAAGACCACGGCGCGCGAGACAGAGTTGCATGTCAGTCTCATTGATGATGGCGTCAGGGTTGGTGCCATCAACATCTAACTCAACATTAGACTCGGAGGATAGACGAGCGCATTTGTTCTCCAGCCATTCGATGCATCGATCCGCCGCCTGCTTATCCAGTGCCAGCGAGTGGATAATGCGTGCGTGCTTCCTGAACAGCTTGGCAGTATTGCGCCTAATTTCCACCGGGTTCACAGGGTCGCCAAGAAAATCTTCAATCCCGTCAAGAGGAGGAAGAGGCGGGATGACAGATTGCCGAGGGTGCTCCTCAGCAGGCGAGTCAGTCTGGGCGCCTGCGGAAGAAGTAAAGGAACAGGGTGAGAGCGGATCCCGCAGAAGGGTGTGGGAGTAGCGAGTGGGACAGCGAAGCGAGAGGGAAGATCCCTTACCTGGGGGACTAGAGGTCCGGACAGCCTGGGAAGGTTCGTTCCTCCTCTCGCTGGGAGGAGTAGTTGGAGGAGAGAAAGTGGTTGCGAGTCGGAATCTTCACGATGGGAGAGAGAGTCGTCTCGCCGGCTTTCTGGTCGTTGCGAAGCCGCGAGGGCTCCCTGAGACAAATAATTAACAGAGCTGCAAATATTGAAGGAATAATAAAGGTAGAAATAAAGACAGAAGCGAGAGCTCACCCATTTCTCTTTGGGAGATGCGGGAGGAGGGGTGGGTGAAAGAAATAGTGCCTAACCACCTAGACGGGGGGGGGGGGGGGTGAATAGGTGAACTTTTGTTTTTTTACTTTAAGGCAGACAAACTGTTTTGTACTTTAAGCAGTAAATGCAAATTCTACAGCTATCACAACACAGCAACCACAGATACAAACATTCACAGAGTGCACACAATGTTTATAGTGGTTCCCCAAGGTCTGGGTACATCCACTTTCCCCCTACGCCTATCTAGTAGTGTACTAGATTCAGCCTAACTACTACACTTCTTCTCAGATCCTCAGATCTTACAGCTCAGAACCCCAAACAGGTTCCTACAACTCAGAGTGTCCCCACTCCTATAACTCAGGCACAAAGCCCTACCACTCAGTCTTCAACAAGACCTACACTCAGGCTAAACAGCCCTACCTCAGCCTTCAACAAGGCCTACACTCAGAGAATTGATTCTCCTACACTCAGGCTCAAAAGCCCTACCTCAGCCTTTATAAATTTAGGCTTACAACTCAGATCCCTTAGGATCCTACAAAAAGATAATAAAAAGTTTTTAGATCACCACTCAGTTTGAGAGAATGGAGAGGGAAACCTTCTTGATCAGTTCTTGATAGTACTTATTCCTGAGATCAACTTTGTCTTTGCTTTCTTCAAGGCTTCTTGAGTCTGAACTCAGTAAAGTTGATCTTCTTGAAGTAGACCGGCTGGAAACTTCCTTCTTAGGATGGATAATTAGATCTGAATCCTACTTTACAGTCTGGTTCAGAACCTGCTTCTTAAGAGATTTGATTAACAAGTCTCTTACTTGACTTCAATTACTGGAGTTCTCTCTCTCCAAGTAATCCAGAAGTTTCTTCAAAATACTGATTTACAGTTTTCTCTGGATATGTCTTGATTTTCTTAATCTTCTGATTAATTCTTTTTATTGATTGATTAATTGCTTTTCTGTTGAAGGAGAAAGGCCTTTATATAGTTTTCCTCCAAGGTAACCGACTGATCCGGTTTCTAACAAACTTCTGACAGCTCTGACAGTTGCAGTAGATCGGTTGAAATGGCAGCTGTCAAGTCATTCAGTCACTTCTTGAAAATACTGTCTCTGTCTATAAGTGTCAAGACTGTTCTTCATTATGTGTCGACACAAATAGACCAAGTGTCGACACAAGTGAACTAAGTGTTGACACTAGCCTTGATGGTGTCGACACAACTCCTTGTGTTGTTGTAACAGCTTCTCGACACTGCTTCTTTAGAATATGTTGACACTGATTCTGTGTGTCGACACAAGCCTTCTGTTGAATGTGTCGACACTGATTCTGTGTGTCGACACAAGTACTTCTTCTTTCACACTTAGTTGAATTCTGATGTGTGTCGACACATCTCCTTTGTGTCGACACACGCCTTCTTGTGTTGAAACTTGCTGAGTGTCGACACATATCCTTTGTGTCGACACAAATACTTATTTTACTTTAACTTTGTTGAAGCTTGTTGAGCGTCGACACAGCCTCCTGGTGTCGACACATTTGATGTCGACTAAGCTTCTCTGGGTGTCGACACTGCCTCTAAGTGTCGACACTGATTATGTTGACAATTCTTCACAGTGTGTAGACACTACCTGTATGTGTCGACACATTTCTTCTGGTGTCGACTCTACCTTTCCTGGTGTCGACACAAATACTCCAAGTGTCGACACAGCTTCTCTAGGTGTCGACACAAGCCTTCATAAGTGTCGAGACTGCATCTCTAGGTGTCGACACATGGACTTAGAAACTTTTCTGCATTTCCTGCAATTACTTAACCTGCACATATAAACTAAAAGCACATCAAATACACCTTGATGTATATCATTGAGTAGGATGAGGCTTCTTTAAATCTGGTACACATTTTCCAATGTACCCAACAATCTCCCCCTATTTGGAGAAGACATAACCCTTAGTCCATGATATATACCATTCATAATAAATACTCAATATGATGTATAATAGTATTATATGATAGGGTACATACTAAACAAAACATGTATAAACAATCTTCTCAGAATAACAATGTAATAGATTGAACATTAAACATTGTTTTGTTACAACTTACAATAGTTTCATTAATCAAAAGTTTACATGGATTTTAATGCAAATGATTACAAAGTTGTAAACTTAAGAAAATTCTATTCTATGGATGCTCTGGCTCCTTGATAACAATGTCCTTTCCAGATTGAATCTTGGCTTGAACTGGAGCATCATTGTCATCAACAGGCTTCTTTCCCTTAAGATCTTTCTTCTTCTTCTCTTCTTCAGCCCTTATCTTCTGTCTCTCAAAATAATGATAAGGCTTAGGGAAATACTTGCTAGGATCCTGTGCATTAGGAGGTAGCTTCCTTAGTTTAGCCTTTATTCTGTACTAAACTATGACCTCTTGCCTAGCTTCATATTTTCTCCATTATTGGTCAGAGTACCATTTACCCCTCTCTAGGAAATTATCCTTTGCAGCCTTCCAAGCAGTCAGAATGATATTTCTAAAAGTTGGGCTCCACTGTTCAAAATCAGGCCTTAACTCTGTCTGTTCTCTGAACCTCTTCTTAGATAATTGAGCTTCTTGCTCTTTTAATACCGCCTCTTGCTCTTTTAATACTGCCTCTGACACAGGCTATACTACTTTCTCAAAAATAATATTCTGATTACCCTCAGGAGGGCTATACATAGATTGTACCTCCTGATGTATCATCTCACAATCATCTGGAGGGTATATTACTTGTGCAACTTCAGCTGGCTCACCTCCAAAATATGCAGGATTTGTCCCAGATTCTACTACATTATCATCATCACACAAGGGTGGATATCCAAGGGTAGCTCTGATGCTGTTTGAAATCCATTTAGCATGGTCAGAGCCTGCTTTGACTAATACCCTCTCCCCCTTTATGACTTCTCTTTCTATATGATCCCTAAGATCATCCTTCTGAAATCTGATCTGAGCATTCAGATAGTTAACACCATCTTTATAAAAAGGTTTTAACTTTTGTAGCTTTTCAGTAATAGACTTTTGAGAATCTTCAATTGCAGTTTTTACAATAGTTAGGTTTTCTTATAATTGCTTGTCAAACTCAGCCTTGGCATCAGTCCTTGCTGCAGTTTGAGCAGCTGCTATATTCTATATTTCAGTTACTATCACATTATGTGATTCAGTTAAATTGTCACTCATTCTAATATGATTTTCAAGAACATATCCTTGTTCCACCGCCATATCATCAACCTGTGTCTTCATCTTCTCTTGATGAGTAGCCAGATATACCACTGCATTGCCTCCCTTGTGGAAGCAATCAGTCATTTCTTTCTTATTCAGATTAACTTCAAATCTAATAAATTTTATATCTTGAGACAGATCAAATTGAAGGGATTTATGTCCTTCATCCATATATTTTTCTAGAGCCTGCCTTTGCTCATCCATCTTGATCTGCAAAGCCACCAACAATGAACTATAATCAGCAGTTGGGGCAGGCTGAGGAGTAATCATTTGCAGAGCCTTCTTGTAGGTCTGGCTTCTCCTTTTGAAGACCTATAGCTTTCTTTTCTTGGCTATAGCAGCCTCTTCATCCTCAGAAGCAGAAGTATTGGCAATGTCTACTCTATCCTGTGAAGTAGGTGGCAATTCCTTCTCTGCACTTGGTAGCTCCTCAGCATTCCTTTGCTCCTCAGTTTCATTTCTAGCAGTCTCCTCCTATGACCTGACATTTTCCCACTCAGGGTTAGCTGACTCCCCCTCAAAAGCTGCTTTCTCTCCCACAAAATCAGTCTGTAATAAATCAGGGAACAACTCTTCTAGAGTAAATTCCTATTGAGTGTGGACTGGAGAATCTCTTATCTAAGGAGCATTATCTGCAACTGATGTGTCTTCCATGACAACATCTTGTGGTTGACTATGTATCTGAGTTTGCTGATCAACATCAAGTAATGATTCAGTCAATACTTCATCCTCAATATTAAAAATTGATTGATAAACTTCATTGATTACCTCAAGAATTGTTTGGGTAGCCAGTTCACTATCCAAGTGAGTTGACTCATTCATTTGATGAGGCTCCCCCTGGAGTGGATCCAGATGAATGGGGCTAGAAGATGGTAGCTCCTCCTACCTCTGGGCATCTTCAGTCCTTACTGGTGACCTTCCAGTAACATCAACTGCTTTCTTATCAACTTCATCTTCATCAGAACTGAAAACTACTTGCTCCTCTGAGCTACTTGAGGATTTAGGAGCCACAATGGCTTTCTTCTTCTTTTTCTGTTGAGGAACTTCCTTTTCTGGAGTAGGTATGTCCTTTGTCAACACCCTATCCCACCTTGAGATAATCCTAACATCCATTCTCCTCATATGGTTTATCTTAGAACCAGCAGCTTGGTTCATCACTTCTGGAATAGTTCCAGCCAAGTACAAACTCATAATTCTACCCAGATTGAGCTTTTTTAGACTTTCCTTAATCTTGTCAAATATTACTGCTGACCAATCAGTGTTTAGTTTGAAAATGATCCTTGTCATTAAACTGAACATGTGAGCTGATATTCTATCATGCCCACCTGGCTTGCTCAGAATTACCTTTCCTACTATTTCAGATAAAAACTTTCCTTGTATGTTCATCCCTTTCCTGTTAAAAACTGATCCAATCATCATGCTTGAATCAAGTCCACACCATTGCAGTGCCTCCCTTATCTTTGATGCAGGTACATCTTCCTCTTCTTTAGTTCTAGGTAGATGTAGAACCTTTCTTAGACTTTTCTGGGTGACTTTCACTTTTGCCCCATGGACTGTGGACTTAATCTTGAGTACAGTTGCATCAAGGGTAGCTGCACTAAAGAATTCGAGGACCTCCTTCTTCTAAATCTTGATTGGCTCTGAAACTAGAGACTCTAACCCAGTCTCTGTAACTAGGGTTACAACACCTTGAATTTTTGGTTCCGTGTCGTCAAAGGCATGTCGCACTAGCTCATAACCTTCATTGATGTTCTATTCTAGCTTGGGCGCCATTAGGGTTTGGAGAAATTTTGAATTTAGAGAAGAGAGATGTCGACACACAAGTTTGGTCTCGAAACTATGGGGAGCGTGTCGAAAAACAATGGTGAAGACCTATTTATACCTTTCTAAAATCGAAGGTGAAAAGGCGCGTCAAAATACTTGAAATGTGTCGACACTATTGAAAAGTGTCGACACTTACTTCTAATGTCTCGGCAACTATGTGTCGACACAAATATAGTCGACAGAATATATGTGTCGACACTTATACATCTGCGCTCGACGATTAGTCGATACTTCACTCGACGAATTCTATGTTAATCCTAAGTGTCGACACCACCCTGGATGTGTCGACACCTACTCTGGATGTGTCGACACTAATTCTCTGAAGTGTCGACACAGACTGTCTAGATGTGTCGACCCCATTTCTCTGAAATATCGACACCACTTCTATGTGTCGACACAGACAACTCCTTGTGTCGACACCATTTTACTTGGCCAATTTTTTAAACTATTCTAAGTTTAACATTCCTAATTCAATTTTAAACTTATTGAATTTGGTTTCATCTAGGGGCTTAGTAAATATATCAGCAATCTGATTATCTATTTTAACATATTCTAGTGAAATGTCTTCTTTTTCTACATGTTCTCTAAGAAAATGGTATTTAATTTCTATGTGCTTAGTCCTACTCTGTGAGACAGGATTATTTGCAATAGAAATGACACTTGTAGAATCATAAAATAAAGGTGTTCTACTTACTTGAATACCATAGTATTCTAGCCGGTGTTGAATCCATAAAAGTTGTGCACATTAGCTTCCTGCAGCCACATATTCTGACTCAACAGTGGAGATGGCCACACTGGTCTGCTTCTTACTACTCCATGACACCAGTCTTCCACCTAGAAATTGACAGGTTACAGTAGTACTATTCCAATCTTCCTTGCAGCCTGCAAAATCTGCATCTGAATAACCTGTCAGTACAAAATCTCCATTCCTAGGGTACCAAAGGCCTAGATAAGGTGTGCCCTTAAGATATCTCAAAATCCTTTTGACTTCTGTCAGATGAGATTCTTTAGGGCATGCTTGGTACCTAGCACAGACACATGTAGCATACATGATATCTAGTCTACTAGCAGTCAAATACAGTAGGGAGCCAACTATCCCTCTATACAAAGTTTCATCTACAAGTTTCCCTACATCATCTTTGCTTAGAGACATGCTTGACCCCATAGGAGTTTTCATGGTAGTGGATGATTCCATACCATACTTCTTTATTAACTCTAGGGTGAACTTAGACTGGAATATGGACAGGCCATCTTCAGTCTGTCTTACTTGGAGACCCAAGAAGAACTTAAGTTCCCCCATACTGCTCATTTCAAATTTTCCTTGCATAAGTTTTGCAAACTTTCTGCAAAGACTACTTTCTGTAGACCCAAATATTATGTCATCTACATATATTTGGACTAAGATAATCTTGCCTTTAGATTCCCTAAGGAATAGAGTTTTGTCTATTTTCCCCCTTGAGAATTTGTTCTCAATGAGGAAACTAGGCAGGTTTTCATACCAAGCCCTTAGGGCTTGTTTTAACCCATATAAAGCCTTCCTAAGTCTATATACATAATCAGGTTTAAGAGAATCAACAAAACCCGAGGACTGCTCTACATAGATTTCTTCCTTTAGATCTCCATTTAGGAAAGCTGACTTAACATCCAATTGATATACCTTGAACCCTTGATATGTTGCATAGGCAAGGAACATCCTGATTGCCTCCAGTCTTGCTACTGGAGCAAAGGTTTGATCAAAATCAATACCTTCTTCCTGCCTATATCCTTTTGCAACTAGCCTAGCTTTATTCTTTATGATGATTCCATTCTCATCCAACTTGTTCCTGAATATCCACTTTGTTCCAATGATATTGTGGTCTTTGAGTTTAGGAACAAGCTCCCAGACCTTGCATCTTTTGAACTGATTCAGCTCCTCTTGCATGACATCAATCCAATGAGGATCTATGATGGCGACGGCCACCACGACGGCCAATTGGGTGATGAAGACGACGACCATGGCAGTGTTACCGTGATAGAAGATGACGACGATGCTCCACCATCAAGAGACTTGCGGCGCCGTAGCGGGCACGGCTACAATCTTCGCCCACGCAACAAAAATAAACTTTGAATTTATTTTATTATTTGGTCTGCCTTTATCTGGTTATATGTGGTATTTGACACTATGTTATTTTGTCATTTTATTTTCTGCAACATTTTTATTTTGGGCTGCTAATAGCCACATGGTTGTAAGCCTTATATAAGGCCAAATTATCATTTGTTATGGAGACAATTATTGAAATCAAAAAGAGCTTTGCTTGCTTAACCCTAATCTCCTCTCCTCCTCATCTTAGCCGCCGCCCCCTTCAAGGCTTCCCTTCTAGGATTCCGACCGCCCCTCTCTCCATCCCTCTCGGCCGCCCCCTTTCTACTCCCCTCTCCCTCTAGCAACCCATCATCCCCGTCTCTCTACCTTCCATCCACCAAGCCATATTCAACCTCTTAACAATTTCAGCCACCTTGGAGGAGGAAGATCTCGTGCAAGGAAGAATCAAGGTTGGGATAATCAACCACGGCGAGAAGCGAAGGAGGCGAACAAGATCTTCATCCGTGGCGCGTTTCCCGTGGATTCCAAAAGGGAAGAGCGATCGTTCTCTGTGGATCCAACACCTCGGATCTACGTTTCCGAGTGGGGTAACGAAATTCCAACCTAAGAGATTCTCTTCTTTGATTAATTCTTGTGGTGGACGGATTTTGCGTGATTTCTCGAATTGCTAAATTTTCGCGATGTTTCTAAAAATAGATCTGAGATTTTCAGTTGGTTTTTCGAAAAGATCTCGCGAGAGGATTTGCGCTCCTCGCTTTTGTTTTGTTGGGATAGGTCCTACCATTTTCTCGAATCGTGAATTTTTTTCTGGTGGATCTATTTTGGTACAACTCCAAAGCTCGATCGGAATTAATATTATTCCATTTAGCCGGAAAGGATTTTGGCCTATAGCCATTCTCCGTTCCACTTGCGGATCGGCTATCCGTATGTTAGCACGAATGATAAAAAACAATCATTGTGGTCGCTGCATTGCGTTTGTGTGCCGGTTAGGGAGCGTTAACGTTGCCAAGGTCGTAGTCACGCCCTCCATGTAGGATCCCAAAGGCCTAGCCTACATCAATTTGGTATCAGAGCCAGGTTGTGTTGATTTCTCAATCGACACCGTCCTTACGCTCCCCTTTCATAGGACGTCGACCCACACTTGGTCGTGCACGTTTCGTAATCACCAAATCTGAATTTCTCTATTAGGTCTGCATATAACAAAAAAACTTTTTGCAAAAAAAAAAAGTATAAAAAAATCTGAATTTTCTACCTATTTTTCTAAGCATATAAGTCAAAAAAAATATTTTTGTTCTCCAACTCATTAGCCATATAAAAATCCTGATTTATAAAACTCTTGTCCAAACAGTCTTGTGTCTGGGTGAGACAACCTGTATCACTGTCATTCATGCGCACGAGACTTGGCACGGAGTATCCTCCATCCACCTCCCACATGGCCGACAACCATGATGATGAGCATGCTCCCGCAACAATCGCGGCGCTTAGGGAAGAGTTTAACACCAGGTTCGATGCACTCACTCAGTTAATACAAGAGTTGGTTGTAAATCAGGCAGCGCCTCGAAATCCCGGCTTTGGGATAAATCGACCGGAGCAGCCACCCCAGCCCGCCAACCAACGAGAAGATCGACAAAATCACCCACGTGATCAGGATTATGAGTACGCACCTCGAGCCCCTTATGAGTTCGACCTAACTAGGGCCGTTAAAATGGAATCACTCTCCTACAACGACATGGGTGAACCCCAAGTATTTCTAAACTGGATCATGGATATTGAGTGCTACTTTGAGTGGCACAATCTGACGGACGTTGAGAAGGTGCGGGTAGCACGAATGAAACTTCAGGGTAGAGCCAAAACGTTCTGGTTGAACGAAGAGAGGTGTCTAGGCACCGTGAATGGTGCACCCCCAATTGGGTGGGCCGCCATGAAGGCACTCCTGCATGACCAATATGTCCCAGCATATCACCGAACCCAAATGTTCGACGAGCTAGCCACCCTTAGCCAAGGAGGCCAATCGGTAGCGGAGTACATGGGATGACTCAAGGATATGATGGTGCGTTGTGATATTCGAGAAATGCCCGAGGTCACACTATCTCGTTTCCGTAAGGGACTTAACACGGACATCCAAGGCAAGCTTTTGCGTTATGGTCACACGGACCTTAACACAACATTCAATGAAGATCTAGATATAGAAAAGCAGAATGCCAGCAAGTCCAAGAGCCGGGCATTCCAGAAAGGAAAATCCATCTTAGGACCCCCACCTTCGTCATCCATGCGAGACAAAGGAAAGTTCCGATCGACTGACTCAAGTTCCATAGTAATTACCGCTAGGAACAATAAAAATCCCAATGGTGAGAGAGTCCCAATAGGACGAATTAATAAGACTAACGCTACCTATTATTCGTGCGGAATTCAAGGACACTACGCTAGTGAGTGTCCCACTAAGAGTAAACCACTGGCACTAGTAGATACCACGTCTGACCCCGCCGAGATCATTTATGAAACCGGTACTGAGTCTAACGCCGAGCCGAGTGATATTGACGACGACTCGTTTATGATGGTTATGAGATGTATTCTGAATACACCGCGAGAGACGGACGATTACAATCAGACGAATATATTCTCGGTAAATTTTAAGAACGGTGACAAGTGGTGTAAGTTAATAATCGATAGAGGTAGTTGTATGAACGTCGTTTCGGAGAATGCCATCACTCGAATGCACTTAGTCACTGAGCCGCATCCACATCCGTATAAGATAGCATGGGTGAACAAAACGTCCATCGCAGTTTCTAAGCGATGCTTGGTACCGCTTACGGTGAAGAATTACGTCGATAAGGTGTGGTGTGATGTCATCCCTATGGATGTCTGTCACGTTCTACTAGGACGTCCATGGCTTTATGATTATGACGTGATCCATTTTGGCAAAGACAACACCTACGAGTTCAAGTTCAATGGTAAGACCATTGTTTTGAAACCCACACCACCTAAGGACCCGTCGATTGCGTCCAAGGACACAGTGGTCCCTGCGGAAAGGAAAACGATAAGTCTTATAAGTAGGAAGGAGTTAGAACGTGAGACCTTTCTCAATGGCGTCATATATGCGTTAGTATGTCTACAAGTACAGGAAGATTCACCATCTTTAGAGAACATACCGTTATCTCTGCGCACATTGTTGGAAGAATATAAGGACGTCTATCCGATAGATTTACCTTCCAAGTTGCCACCAATCAGGGATATTCAACATGAAATTGACTTCGTCCTGGGCTCGTCCTGTAACACCCCCTATCCGTCGCATAGCATATAGCAGTAGGTCCGGCCGGGGCCCGACGCCATATACCACAGACAGACCGGGTGGTTACGTATGGAAACCATCCAACCAATCTCAACGTCCTACACAGAGCATTCTAGAGGAAGCAGTTTAAATAAGTTGTACACAAGAACCCAGCAACAAGCATGAATGTCCACTAATATGATAATAGGAATGTTATTACAAAATACCCAAAAATCGGCCTTAAGGCCTTACAGAACGTTCCACTTGTTTAATACATGATTTACAAACCTCGGCACGCAGGCCGGTCATACATGAATAAAACAGAAAAACATTTCCACTTGAGCCTTCGAGGGCCAGCTTCGCAAAAAGGGCTTTAGCCCGCTACTGACCGCTTGGTCCAGCTGCACCTGCAAGCAACACACCACCGCACGGTGGCAAACAAGGCAACGGTCAGCAATGCTGACCAAATTATAACGATCCCGCCCCCAACTCGGGGCGGCGATGCTCCTTCCCTGCATTTCATTAGCATAAGCGAGCAATGCATATAACCATAGCTATTTCAACACAGACGTTGGCTCGTACGGCCACACGTCCCGTGCACTCAGGGCACATTCTCGGTGAACCGGTCGATGTTACGTCAATTAAAGCCATTAACATTCCGGACTCACCACCGCCACTTAGACGGCCATTCCTATAAGCAATTCGTCTTCCTGGCATTGGTCACGTCAATTTAAGCCATTGACCGCCGAAGACTCACATCTATGCCAACGGCGAGTGCCATGTAACTTTAGGTCTCTCTAACCCGAACGACATAGAGCGGGTACGGCTCCATCTAACCCGTGCTCACATCGCAACGGCAATTTAAGCCATTTGTGCGGGTCAAACTTTCACCGAGTCCCATTCTACCGCAAGACACATAACCCCGTTATGTTCAAGTTGGCTCTCAGGCCACCAAGTTGGCAAGACCTCATGTCCGCCCAGTTTTCCGGGTGCACCTTTGGGTTAGTCCCCAAGGTTCCCTGCTGCAATCTACCGCGTAGAAAACCCGAAAAACACCCAATAGCACGGAGTCTTCTCCGGCCTTATGCAATGCAACATCACCGATCCGAACTAACATGTCCGGGTAGGCTTCAACCAAAATGCCTATGTCCGTTCTCGCATACGGACTCTAAACAACGGGGACTTCACATATCTACCCGAAGGAACGCCTCCAACTCTCCGCAAACTCGCGAGAGCGGGCTTCCTATGCAAAGAAAGAGAGCGACTCATGCTCAAGATGAGGATCGTTACCCTTGCGGTCCTCTTTGGCGCCATCGAAAAGTAATCGGATGGAAATCACCGCACTTGCGTCGCCTCCGTGGATCCGGAGTCGGCTTGCGATTCAGAGCTCCGAAGCTCCTCCAATGGCGGATCTAGCTCCTCTTCTTCTTGACTTAGCTCTCCTTTCTCCAAGGATTTAGAAAGAGGATAAGTGGAAAAAGTGAGGGTTTTCTAAGTCAAAACCCGGGTATATCCCTTCAGGAACAACCCCCAGCCGTTGGATCTTCAGTCAAAGAAATGAACGGCTTCGATTCGGGGCTGAAATGCCCAATCTGGACCGAACACGGCCTGGCATACGCCCGTGTCCAGGGCCGTGTGCCTCATTCGCCGTCAAAATAGAATCACCTGGAACCTCACACGGGTATCGAACACGCCCGTGTTCGAGCTGACACGCCCGTGTTCCACCTGACACGGCCGTGTAGCTGGCCGTGTACCCCATGATTTTCTCCCGTTTTCAACCCGAGCACTGCACGGGTTCTAGGACACGCCCGTGTCCTTGCCCGTGTCGCCTTGACACGCCTGGGCTCCAGGCCGTGTACATGGTCTCGACACTTCGCGGCTAAGTGTCGACACGGGTCGACACGCCCTGCGACACGCCCGTGTCGCAGGCCGTGTGCCATGTCTCGACACATTGTCGACACCAAAGTGTCGACTTCGCGGGATGAGTGTCGACACGGGTTGACACGCCCTGCGACACGCCCGTGTCGCAGGCCGTGTGCCGTGTCTCGACACAACGTCGAAGCACTGTGTCGACTTCACGGCTAAGTGTCGACACGGGTCGACACGCCCTGCGACACGCCCGTGTCGCAGGCCGTGTGCCCAGTCTCGACACAATGTCGAGACCAAAGTGTCGACTTCACGCCTTAGTGTCGACACAGGCTGACACGCCCTGGGACACGCCCGTGTCCCAGGCCGTGTGCCTGCAGCCAGAACTCAAACTGGCCCAAAACATCCCCCTTTGCTCCTTTGAGTTTCGGGGCGTTACAACTCTACCCCTCTTAAAAGAATTTCGCCCACGAAATTACATAAAGGAAAAAAAAACATGTACAAAACCAAAATTTGTACCTGAGCGGAACAACTCCGGATATTCGTCAAGCATCGTCTGCTCTCGCTCCCAAGAGAGCTCCTCACGACCGCAATTGTCCCACCGGACTTTGACCATCCTGATCTCTTTATTGCGTAGTCGCTTGACCTCCGAGTCCTCAATTCGCACGGGCTTGACCTTTGTCGTTAGCCCACTATCCACCGGCACTTGATCGACCGCGATCACTTGCGTAGGCTCTTGCACTGCCTTCCGAAGCACCGAAATATGGAATACATCATGTAAACCACTTAGCTCCACTGAAAGCTTCAGCCGATAGGCCGCTTCTCCTACTCGCTCCAGAACCTCGAACGGTCCAAGGTACCTCGGGCTTAGCTTTTTCAATCGCCGCACCCGCGAGACACCCTTGAACGGCTTGATCTTCAAGTATACATAATCGCCCATAGCGAACTCCACGTTCCTGTGCTTGGCATTATAGTACTTTGCTTGCCGGTCCTGAGCGATAAGCAACCTCTCCCGAATTGTCCTTACCAAAGAAGTAGCATCCTCCACTTCCGATCGCTTATACAACTTTGACTCGCCTGTTTCTAACCAAGACAACGACGTGCGACATCTTCTACCATAAAGGGCCTCGAAAGGCGCCATCTGAATACTTGCTTGGTAGCTGTTGTTGTATGCGAACTCCACCAAATAAAGGTGGTCCTCCCATTGCTTTCCAAAGTCCAAAACACACATGCGAAGCATGTCTTCCATGGTTCTATTGACCCTCTCGGTCTGCCCATCCGTTTGCGGATGGAAGGCTGTGCTAAACTTCAGCTTTGTTCCCAACATTTGCTGCACCAGCCTCCAATCATTGGACGTGAACCGCCCATCTCGGTCACTCACGATGCTGCGGGGCACACCATGAAGCCGTACTATATTATCCACATAAAGCTTCGCCAGCTTCTCCACCGGATCGTCCTTCCTATGCGGAATAAAATGCGACACCTTTGTTAATCGATCAACAACCACCCAAATGGCGTCGTTCCCCTTCTGCGACCTTGGCAAACCATGCACAAAGTCCATAGAGATGTCGTCGAATTTCCACTCCAGAATAGGCAAGGACTTAAGAAATCCTCCCGGCTTTTGGCACTCCGCCTTTACCAAGGCGCAGGTTTGGCACTTCGCTACGTATAGCGCAACATCCTTTTTCAAACCCGGCCACCAAAACAGTTTCTTTATATCGCGGTACATCTTCGTGCTCCCCGGGTGAATCGAGTACTTGGTATGGTGTGCCTCGTACAACAACTCCACCCGTAAATTGCCCACACTTGGGACGCACAAACGACCATCTTTCCACAGCAATCCGTCCTCCGCAACGAATTGGAAATTTGACCCATCCAGAGCCTCTATCATGAACTGCTTCATATGAGCATCCATATCCAAAGCCTGCCGAATCCGATCAGCCAGGTCATATTGGACTTCAGTCCAATTCAGCACTGCTTCAGCACTAGATTGTCTATCCACACAAACAATCTCCAACGCCTCCAGCTCCTGCACCAACCGCTCATCATGCACTGATAGCCAATTCGCTTGAGCTGGGGCTCGGCGACTCAACGCGTCCGCAACCGCATTCCCTTTGCCAGACACGTAGTGGATCTTGAAAGTATAGTCCCCCAGGAACTCCATCCACCTACGCTGCCGCATATTCAGATCCTTCTGATCTATAAGATACTTCAGGCTCTTGTGATCGGTGTAGATATCAATCTTCACACCGTACAAATAGTGTCTCCACAGCTTCAAGGCAAAAATCACGGCCGCTAACTCCAAGTCATGGACCGGATAATTCCTCTCGTGCACTTTTAGCTGTCTCGAGCCATAAGCTATCACGCTTCCGTGCTGCAGTAGCACGCAACCCAAACCGCTGCCCGAAGCATCGCTATATATCTCATAGCCTTCGGTCCCAACCGGCGAACTCAACACAGGCGCCGTGGTCAACCGACACTTCAATTCCTCAAAAGCTCGCGCGCACTCCGGCGTCCAAACGAACTTATGCTCCTTCCTCGTCAAAGTAGTGAGAGGTAACGCTATCCGCGAGAAGTTCTCTACGAAGCGCCTATAATAGCCCGCAAGCCCCAAAAAGATCCGGACTTCTGCTACCGTAGCAAGCTCAGGCCACTCCCGTATCGCAACAATCTTTGCCGGATCCACAGCAATACCCTCTCCACTCACTATATGCCCGAGGAACGCCACTGAGGATAGCCAAAACTCGCACTTCGAGAACTTGGCATACAACTGGTTTCTCCTGAGTGTCTCCAACACCAAATGGAGATGCTTGAAGTGATCCTCCTCACTTTGCGAGTACACCAAAATATCGTCGATGAAGACGATCACGAAATGGTCCAAGTACTCCCTGAACGTCCTGTTCATCAAATCCATGAACACTGACGGCGCATTAGTCAGCCCAAACGGCATGACCGTAAACTCATAATGCCCGTATCTCGTACTAAACGCTGTCTTTGGGATATCACTCTCCCTTATACGCAGCTGATAGTACCCAGCCTTGATATCTAACTTCGAGTACACCGTCGACCCGACTAACTGATCGAAGAGATCATCAATCCGGGGGATCGGGTACTTGTTCTTCTCAGTCAGCTTGTTTAGCTCCCGATAATCAATACATAACCTCAAGCTTCCGTCCTTCTTCTTAACAAAGAGGACCGGTGCGCTCCAAGGCGAAGAACTCGGGCGCACATACCCTTGCTCCAACAACTCTTGCAGTTGAACTTTCAGCTCCGCCATTTCCTTAGGCGCTAGCCGATACGGAGATCGTGACACAGGCTTTGCACCTGGCACTAGCTCGATAGTAAAATCTATCTCCCGTTGAGGCGGGGCTCCAGGAAGATCTGCGGGGAACACATCAGGGTATTCCGACACCACTGAAATACAATCCATCGCGGGCTTCGGCTTTGCAACCTCCACTAGTGTAAAGAACAGTTCTGCTCCGGCACGAACCGCCTTCACCACCTGAAGAGCAGACATCAACGTCTTGCTCGACCCCTTTAAGCCCGTAAAAGTCGTCTCACGACTTGCTCCCAGCTTGACTTCCTTGCTACCGCAATCTATATGGGTCTGCTGCTCCGAGAGCCAGTCCATTCCAAATATGACGTCGAACTCCACCAACGGAAGTAAGGACGCCCGCAGGTCAAACTCCTGCTCTCCAATACGAATCTTAACATCGCAGATCCTATTCGCTCGCATCGAACACCCATTTGGCAACAACACATCCAACTTATCTTTCGCCATCGAAGAAGGGACTCCGATGCGTAATATAAATCCTTCGGACAAGAAGGAGTGTGAAGCTCCCGTATCAAAGAGTGCTCGTGCCGGATTTTCACAAATCAATACGAATCCTAAAAAAGTAGTGGTAAGGTAACATGTGCATAACAAGCATATAAAGGAATTGACTTGCTATAAATTAAACCGTACCTGTCACCACGTCAGCTTGTTTAATGGCCTCCTGTTGGCCAAGATTGTAGACCCTTGGTTGGGCCGGAGCATAATGGGATGCGGTCGACTCCACCGCCTTACCCTTCTCTTCATAAGTAGCTCCTGGCCTCCTTTCGGACTTAGGACGTCCGCTCCAACAATCACGGGCGAAATGCCCCGTCTTTCCACACGTAAAGCACGCACCCGGGGTCCGACCCGTAGTCGCCCCAGAAGCGCCAGAAGGAGCTGGACCCGAAGTCCTATGCTTCTTGAAAGACTTCCGATAGCCGGACTTTGAAGTAGTCGGCACTCTGAACTCAGATTTCTTTTCACTCAAGCTTTTCTTCGCCTGCACGTTCTTCATGTTCTTCTCCAAGGACAGGGCAGTATTGACCAAGGTTAAGAAACCCTGCGTCATTGGCCCCGACAGTAACAATCTCAGCTCATCCCTCAAGCCTTCATAAAAACGATTAGTCTTGCGCTCCTCGTCCATAATGGTGGAGCTAGCATAACGACTCAACCGCGTAAACTCGTGGAGATATTCATCCACGCTCCTCTCACCCTGCACCAACTTCAGGAATTCATTCTCCATTGAAATCCTCTGAGTAGAAGGGAGGTATCTTGCCAAGAACAATCCCGAGAACTCTTCCATCGGAACGTCTATCAGTTGTCTACCTCGCAGATGATGCAGCTCCAAACCTTCCCACCACATCCTCGCTTCACCGTCCAGCAGGAACGTAGCAATGGTGGTCATCTGCCACTCCTCCGTCTTCGTCGCTGTCATGACTCTCTTCACCCTAGAGAGCCAGTCTTCAGCCTGAGATGGGGTTCCCAACCCCGAGAATAACGGAGGGTTAAAGCTCATTACATGCTTCAACTGCCTCTCAGTTGCCCTCCTTGGCACTATTGGTTCCACAATCACTTGCTCCACCCTCCTCGGCTCAGCCTCTTGCAGAGGTACTTGCTCCATCACAGGAGCGGGCTGCTGCGCTTGCCTCCCAGGCTGCGCATTTATCACGGCCAACACCGCTTCAGGCACCAGTCGAATATTCTCAGCCGATAGCGGTGTTGCAGGAGCAACCTCCGGTGCACTACTTGCCTCAGAAACTCGGCGTTCTGACGGCCCAACACCACTTCGGGTCACCTATAGTGGTACAAAACACCGTTAAGCGACCAAATAAATTGCAAACAGCAATTATAGGAACACGCAGGTTCCTCAAACACGAGTATTTTCATTCCTAAGTGGACATTCATGGGTTCTTTTTACTGTTATAACGATGACGCACACAATGTGCTCACCACCCCTTAAAAAGAATTCGCCCACGAATTCAATTCAAGCCCGACCAAAACCAGTAGTCTGATACCAAATTGTAACACCCCCTATCCGTCGCATAGCATATAGCAGTAGGTCCGGCCGGGGCCCGACGCCATATACCACAGACAGACCGGGTGGTTACGTATGGAAACCATCCAACCAATCTCAACGTCCTACACAGAGCATTCTAGCAGAAGCAGTTTAAATAAGTTGTACACAAGAACCCAGCAACAAGCATGAATGTCCACTAATATGATAATAGGAATGTTATTACAAAATACCCAAAAATCGGCCTTAAGGCCTTACAGAACGTTCCACTTGTTTAATACATGATTTACAAACCTCGGCACGCAGGCCGGTCATACATGAATAAAACAGAAAAACATTTCCACTTGAGCCTTCGAGGGCCAGCTTCGCAAAAAGGGCTTTAGCCCGCTACTGACCGCTTGGTCCAGCTGCACCTGCAAGCAACACACCACCGCACGGTGGCAAACAAGGCAACGATCAGCAATGCTGACCAAATTATAACGATCCCGCCCCCAACTCGGGGCGGCGATGCTCCTTCCCTGCATTTCATTAGCACAAGCGAGCAATGCATATAACCATAGCTATTTCAACACAGACGTTGGCTCGTACGGCCACACGTCCCGTGCACTCAGGGCACATTCTCGGTGAACCGGTCGATGTTACGTCAATTAAAGACATTAACATTCCGGACTCACCACCGCCACTTAGACGTCCATTCCTATGAGCAATTCGTCTTCCTGGCATTGGTCACGTCAATTTAAGCCATTAACCGCCGAAGACTCACATCTATGCCAACGGCGAGTGCCATGTAACTTTAGGTCTCTCTAACCCGAACGACATAGAGCGGGTACGGCTCCATCTAACCCGTGCTCACATCGCAACGGCAATTTAAGCCATTTGCGCGGGTCAAACTTTCACCGAGTCCCATTCTACCGCAAGACACATAACCCCGTTATGTTCAAGTTGGCTCTCAGGCCACCAAGTTGGCAAGACCTCGTGTCCGCCCAGTTTTCCGGGTGCACCTTTGGGTTAGTCCCCAAGGTTCCCTGCTGCAATCTACCGCGTAGAAAACCCGAAAAACACCCAATAGCACGGAGTCTTCTCCGGCCTTATGCAATGCAACATCACCGATCCGAACTAACATGTCCGGGTAGGCTTCAACCAAAATGCCTATGTCCGTTCTCGCATACGGACTCTAAACAACGGGGACTTCACATATCTACCCGAAGGAACGCCTCTAACTCTCCGCAAACTCGCGAGAGCGGGCTTCCTATGCAAAGAAAGAGAGCGACTCATGCTCAAGATGAGGATCGTTACCCTTGCGGTCCTCTTTGGCGCCATCGAAAAGTAATCGGATGGAAATCACCGCACTTGCGTCACCTCCGTGGATCCGGAGTCGGCTTGCGATTCGGAGCTCCGAATCTCCTCCAATGGCGGATCTAGCTCCTCTTCTTCTTGCCTTAGCTCTCCTTTCTCCAAGGATTTAGAAAGAGGATAAGTGGAAAAAGTGAGGGTTTTCTAAGTCAAAACCCGGGTATATCCCTTCAGGAACAACCCCCAGCCGTTGGATCTTCAGTCAAAGAAATGAACGGCTTTGATTCGGGGCTGAAATGCCCAATCTGGACCGAACACGGCCTGGCACACGCCCGTGTCCAGGGCCGTGTGCCTCATTCGCCGTCAAAATCGAATCACCTGGAACCTCACACGGGTATCGAACACGCCCGTGTTCGAGCTGACACGCCCGTGTTCCACCTGACATGGCCGTGTAGCTGGCCGTGTACCCCATGATTTTCTCCCGTTTTCAACCCGAGCACTGCACGGGTTCTAGGACACGCCCGTGTCCTTGCCCGTGTCGCCTTGACACGCCTGGGCTCCAGGCCGTGTACATGGTCTCGACACTTCGCGGCTAAGTGTCGACACGGGTCGACACGCCCTGCGACACGCCCGTGTCGCAGGCCGTGTGCCATGTCTCGACACATTGTCGACACCAAAGTGTCGACTTCGCGGGACGAGTGTCGACACGGGTTGACACGCCCTGCGACACGCCCGTGTCGCAGGCCGTGTGCCGTGTCTCGACACAACGTCGAAGCACTGTGTCGACTTCACGGCTAAGTGTCGACACGGGTCGACACGCCCTGCGACACGCCCGTGTCGCAGGCCGTGTGCCCAGTCTCGACACAATGTCGAGACCAAAGTGTCGACTTCACGCCTTAGTGTCGACACAGGCTGACACGCCCTGGGACACGCCCGTGTCCCAGGCCGTGTGCCTGCAGCCAGAACTCAAACTGGCCCAAAACATCCCCCTTTGCTCCTTTGAGTTTCGGGGCGTTACACGTCCTTGCCTAACCAACCCCATTACCGACTTAATCCCTCCGCACATAATGAACTACAAATGTTAATTTCCGAGTTATTAGCTAAAGGATTTATCCGGCATAGTAAAAGCCCTTGTGCCGTCCCTGCCTTGTTGGTCCCGAAGAAAGATAAGTCTTGAAGGTTGTGTGTAGACTACCGGGCCATCAATAAAATAACTGTCAAGTATAGGTTTCCCATCCACCGTTTGAACGATCTATTGGATATGTTGTCCGGTGCCACCGTGTTCTCAAAATTGGATTTAAAGAGTGGTTAACACCAAATAAGGATTCGGGAGGGAGACGAATGGAAAACGGCCTTTAAATCTAAGGACGGGCTTTATGAGTGGTTAGTGCTAGGAGAGGGACTCACCAACGGACCAAGTACTTTCTCACGATTAATGACTCAAGTATTTAAGCCATACATGGGAAAATTTGTCGTAGTCTATTTCGATGATATTTTGGTGTTTAGTACCTCGCCGATCGATCATGAAACTCATTTGCGGACAATCCTTACTACATTGCGCCAAGAGAACTTATATATTAATTTTAAGAAGTGCGCATTCGATGTGACTTCCGTGGAATTTTTAGGATACATAGTGAACGCTGAGGGTATACATGTTGACCCTAAGAAGGTCCAGGTAATTAGAGAGTGGCCGGAACCGCAAAATATTCGGGAAGTTAGGAGTTTTCATGGATTGACCACGTTTTATCGACGATTCATTCGCAATTTTAGTAGTATCATGGCACCCATCACTGAGTGTATGAAGAAGGGTGATTTTATTTGGACCAAATCGGCCGCTAGCGCATTTCAAATCATTAAGGATCGGATATCCGAAGCCCCCCTACTACGGTTGCCAGATTTTAGTAAAGTGTTTGAATTATCATGCGACGCTTCGGGGATAGGAATTGGTGGAGTGTTAAGTCAAGAGGGACATCCAGTCGGATACTTTAGCGAGAAACTTGCGGGCCCAAAATTAAATTACTCTAATTATGATCGTGAGTTTTATGCCGTGATACGTTGTCTCCAACATCGGCGACACTATCTCATACCGAAAGAATTTGTAATCCTCTCGGATCATGAGGCGCTAAAATTTGTAAACTCTCAAGGTAAAATCAGCCCTCGGCACGCCAAATGGGTCTCCTATCTTCAGGAGTACACATTCATTATTAAGCACCTTAAGGGTATGTTAAATCGAGTGGCAGATGCCCTTAGTCGTGTCACCCTATTGTTATCTAAAATGGAGGTGACGGTAATAGGATTTGAACGCATTAAGGACGAGTATGTCCTATGCCTGGATTTTAAGGATATTTATTTAGCCGCTCAGGAACAAGCCCCCTCTACTATTTCAGCCTACTACATTCGTGACAGTTATTTATTCAAGCACACGCAATTGTGTATTCCCCGCTCTTCCCTACGCCATTTTATTATATGGGAGTTACATAGTGGAGGTTTAGGTGGACACTTCGGTCGCGATAAAACGATCACGCTTGTGGAGGATAAATTCTTTTGACCGGGTCTCAAGCCAATGGTCAATAAAATCGTAGGGAGCTGCCGTGTATGTCAATTAACTAAGGGTAACAAGACCAATGCGGGCCTTTACACACCCCTTCCGATTCCCTCTGCCCCATGGGTGGATGTTAGCATGGACTTCATATTGGGCCTCCCACTGACATTTCAGCGTCACGATTCCATCTTGGTCGTAGTGGACCGATTCTCTAAAATGGCTTATTTTATCGCTTGTCATAGCACCAACGATGCTTCCCATGTCGCTAAGTTGTATTTTAAGGAGGTCGTAGCTCATCGAGGTGTCCCCAAAACCATCGTGATCGATAGAGATGTTAAGTTTACTAGCTACTTTTGGAAGACACTGTGGAAGTTGTTGGGCACGAGGCTTATGTTTTCGTCGACCTACCACCCCCAAACGGATGGGCAAACGGAAGTTGTTAACCGTAGTTTGGGAGGATTACTTCGTTGCTTGGTGGGCGATCATAAGGGTACATGGGATCTTAGTCTCCCCCACGCTCAGTTAGCCTATAATAATTCTAAGAATAGGTCCACCAGGTTATCGCCAAATGAGATAGTGCATGGATATAAGGCGCCCGTGCCTCTTGATTTGATTCCGTTACCACCATCATTTAAATCAAGTCAATTTGCACAGGACTTCGCCTCGCACGTTCACACTCTCCATGATCACATTAGCAAGATTTTAGCTAAACAATATGCTATTTATCAATCGAATGCTAACATACATAAGCGAGCAGTCCTCTTAAAGATTGGTGATTTGGTAATGGTACGTCTTATCCCTGAACGGTTGCCCTCGGGCACCATAAAAAAATTAGCGAATAAGAGAGCCGGTCCTTTTCGGGTTTTGAAGAAGCTAGGTGAAAATGCATATTTATTACAGTTACCCGCTGAGTGGGGAATCTCCCCTGTTTTTAACATTTCAGATTTAACGCTTTATGTCGCTCCACCACCTGAATTGTCAGTCTCTCCGTTTCATATTTCCACTATACCGTCTAAAGGGGTGGGGGGTGCGAATATTTCTGGACCGCTCTCCCTTTCGGATTCTTCGGGAGGTACGTTGTCTATTGATGATGCAACTTGTTTTTCTTCTTCGTCTAATGCTTTTCCAAGGTTCCCCCGAACCGATTTCTTGCTTGACAAGATTTTGCAGGATGCGTTGTTTTCTACTCCCGACGGCGACATTCACAGGTTTTTGGTCAGATGGCGTGGTCGTCCAGCTTCGGACGACTCTTGGATTTCTTCGGCAGACCTGGCTCTTCTCGATGCAGATCTCCTCCACCATTACCGTCCAGCCCACTCATCGGTGATGAGTCCTTTTGAGAGCGGGAGGATTGATGTCGACGGCCACCATGACGGCCAATTGGGTGATGAAGACGACGACCATGGCGGTGTTACCGTGACAGAAGATGACGATGATGCTCCACCATCAAGAGACTTGCGGCGCCGTAGCGGGCACGGCTACAATCTTCGCCCACGCAACAAAAATAAACTTTGAATTTATTTTATTATTTGGTCTGCCTTTATCTGGTTATATGTGGTATTTGACACTATGTTATTTTGTCATTTCATTTTCTGCAACATTTTTATTTTGGGCTGCTAATAGCCACATGGTTGTAAGCCTTATATAAGGCCAAATTATCATTTGTTATGGAGACAATTATTGAAATCAAAAAGAGCTTTGCTTGCTTAACCCTAATCTCCTCTCCTCCTCATCTTAGTCGCCGCCCCCTTCAAGGTTTCCCTTCTAGGATTCCGGCCGCCCCTCTCTCCATCCCTCTCGGCCGCCCCCTTTCTACTCCCCTCTCCCTCTAGCAACCCATCATCCCCGTCTCTCTACCTTCCATCCACCAAGCCATATTCAACCCCTTAACAATTTCGGCCACCTTGGAGGAGGAAGATCACGTGCAAGGAATAATCAAGGTTGGGTAATCAACCACGGCGAGAAGGGAAGGAGGCGAAAAAGATCTTCATCCGTGGCGTGTTTCCCGTGGATTCCAAAAGGGAAGAGCGATCGTTCCTTGTGGATCCAACACCTCGGATCTACGTTTCCGAGTGGGGTAACGAAATTCCTACCTAAGAGATTCTCTTCTTTGATTAATTCTTGTGGTGGACGGATTTTGCGTGATTTCTCGAATTGCTAAATTTTCGCGGTGTTCCTAAAAATAGATCTGAGATTTTCAGTTGGTTTTCCGAGAAGATCTCGCGAGAGGATTGACACTCCTCGCTTTTGTTTTGTTGGGATAGGTCCTACCATTTTCTCGAATCGTGAATTTTTTTCTGGTGGATCTATTTTGGTACAACTCCAAAGCTCGATCGGAATTAATATTATTCCATTTAGCCGGAAAGGATTTTGGCCTATAGCCATTCTCCGTTCCACTTGCGGATCGGCTATCCGTATGTTATCACGAACGATAAAAAAACAATCATTGTGGTCGCTGCGTTGCGTTTGCGTGCCGGTTAGGGAGCGTTAACGTTGCCAAGGTCGTAGTCACGCCCTCCGTGTAGGATCCCAAAGGCCTAGCCTACATCAATCTAGAACTGCTTCTTCAAACTTCTTTGGTTCCACTTAGGATAGGAAGCTGGAGTAAAGAACTGTACTCAGATTCCTGCTTCTTGTTTGCACTCCTTGTCTGGGATCACCAATTATTTGATTGGCTGGATGACCCTTTAAGTGTCTATTTGCTGGAGGTAGTCTGTCTTCAGGTTGTACACCTCCAGCCTCTTCATTTAGCTGCACCTCTTGGTCTTTTTCTGCATCTAGAGAGTCTTGTACTCCCCCTGGACAGTAGCCACCATCTTCCACTTGCTGAGTTGTAGTAGATCCTTCTGTAATGGTAAGCTTTTCCATCCTATCAGTTAAAGCTGTAGAGCTGCAAACACTACTTGGCAATTCACAGTTAATGAGCCTTGCTTCATCAAAGACTACATATACAGACTCTTCTACAACTTGAGTAATCAAGTTGCAGACCCTATAAGTCTTACTATTGTTATTGTACCCAACAAAGACCCCCTCTTGGAATTTGGAAGCAAACTTGGTTAGATAAGACTTGCCATTATTACGTATATAACACTTGCAACCAAAGATCCTGAAATAGGATAAATTTGGTTTTCTGCCCTTCACAATCTCATAGGGAGTCTTTTTGTGACACTTGGTGATAGTAGCCCTATTGATTACATGACATGCAGTGTTTGCTGCCTCAGCCCAGAAATATTCTGGGAGAGAAGTGTCACTCAATAGGGTTCTACCAGCCTCTATCAATGTTCTATTCTTCCTTTCAGCAATACCATTTTGCTGTGGTGTTCTTGTGAGGAAAATTCCTGAAAAATCCCAAACTCTTCACATAGTCTTGTCATACTTTCAGACTGAAATTCAGTACCATGATCACTTCTGATTTTGACCACGTACTGTCTAACTCATTCTGAATTTGTTTAACAAAACTATATAAGATACTTGGAGTTTCAGATTTTTGTCTTAGGAAGAACACCCAGGAATATCTAGAATAGTCATCTACTACCACAAATGTGTAGACCTTCCTACCTAGAATGTGAACTGGCATAGGACCAAAAAGATCTATATGCAAGAGGTATAGACACCTCACAGAATCCTTATTCTCAAGGCTATGAAAGGTGGATTTGGTCTGCTTGCCTTTTTGACAAGCTGAGCGTATCCCATCCTTTATACAATTAACTTGATGACCATTCCTCACTAACTCTTTGCTAAAGAGTATGCCAATTATCTTATAGTTAAGATGAGCCAGCCTCTTGTGCCATTTAACACAATGTGAGACTTTCTCATCAGCTACAAGACAAATAGGAGAAACCTTGTTCTCACACAAAAAGTTAAGGCAATAAACATTTCTCGTCCTATATCCTATCAAAATGATCTTTTGATCACTTGACCTTTTGATATGACAACCATTCTTGACAAATGAGATGTCATATCCTAAATCACTCAGCTGACTTATGCTAATGAGGTTGTGTTTCAAACCCTTCACATAGGCCACTTGAGTGATAGTAATTTGGTTACTAGAAATGTTACCAAAGACTTTGATGATTCCTTTTTCTGAACCACCAAAGGTAACTTTAGGGTCATCCTTGATAGGTGTATAGTCCTTCAGCAACCCCCTAGTTCCAGTCATGTGCCTGGAACATCCACTATCCAAGTACCATATAGGGGCATGACCACTTGGACTCACCTGCAAAACAAATTACTTAACCTTAGAACCCAAATAACTCTTGGGTCCTTGGTGCAAGTTAGTCTGACTTTTAACAAAACTACCTGTAGCTCTTCTAGCAGGCAGTTTGCTACTCTCCTTGACACTTGAATTGTGCCAACAATCTAAGGCAAAGTGGCCTATCTTGCCACAACACCAGCACTCAAACATGTTGTACATTTGTTTAGGTACAACCCTGGCTGAATTATCTACAGCAGGCTTTATGTTTTGTGCTGGAGCTTTGCCCTTAGATTTGGACCTAGCAGTCCAGGCAGGTTTTTTAAACCTAATCCAGCCTTATCTTTTTGAGGTACAAACTTATCTATCAAGGGTAAAACAGATTTAGGTTTAGAAAAGCTAGCCACAATATCTTTCTCCTTTTGAAGTCTAACCTCCAGATTTCTAATTTGATCATTCTTAAATGTAATAGTACCCATCTGAATAACAGTAATGTTCTTCAGTCTGGCTATCTCATTCAGTTTCTGATCAAACAACTTTTCTGAATCAGCAGCAGCCAATTTAAGACTAGCAATCTCCTTTGCCTGAGTTTTGGCCAAGGTTTTGCTTTTTTTTCAAAGCCTGCAACAAGACTCTATATTCATCAATTAACTGATGAATATCTCCTTCAGATTCAGACTCACCCACATCACTTGATGCAGATGTATCTGATTCTGACTCAGTACTAGAAATTGAACTAGAAGAACAACTTTGTACCTTACTTGGTCCAGGCTGATCCTGGATCTTGTCTCCTTCAGATAACGCCATCAGTCCCTTGCACTGATGGTCCTCATGCTCATAAATTGAGTTCATTAGCTGCATGAACTCATCTTCTTCCTCTTCAGCAAATAATCCAATATAGGCTTCAACTTCTGATTCTGTTTCTGAAGATGACTGATCTGTCAGACTCTTGTCTTTCTTAGCAGCAAAGGACTTTTCCTTTTTGCTCTTAACCTAAATCTTCTTTTTGTCAGCTGACTCCTTCCTCTTTTCAGGACAATCAACCACTACATGTCCCTGTCTATTGCAGCAATAGCACACAATCTTTGAAGATGTAGCTTTGCTTGGCTTGGACCTTCTTCTGTCATTCTTGGATGACTTTCTCTTATGATAGTAGTCATCTTTTGGCTGAGATGTGGAAGGCTTAGACCTCCACTGCTTCTTCTTCAGAAATTTTTGAAAATGCCTAGTAAAAGCAGCAAAGTCTTCATCACTTTCACTGCTATCTGAATTATTGCTATCTGAATTATCTGATACAGCCTCATCAATTATTTGAGATGGAGATGGAGACTTGCTTCTACACTTCTTAGTGGCTTCAGTCTTGAAGGCCATAGTATTTTCCTTGTGCTCCACTCTAGTATTCTTCTCTTCCTCCTTTCTAGCCATTAACTGCATCTCATAAGATAACAGTTTTCCAAACAAAGTTGGAGGAGGTATATCAGCTAGTTTGGCCACTTCCCTAATGACACAAATCTTGGTGTCCCAGTCCTTAGTCAGGGATCTTAAGAACTTGTCATTCAGCTCATAGTTACTGAAGTCTCTTCCATAGGACATCAACTCATTAACAATCCTATAGAACTTCTTGTAACATTCTTTAATGCTATCAGACTTTCCTTGTCTGAAGCTTTCATATTCCTGATTTAACAAAGACTTCCTATCTTGTCTTACTTCTTCTGATCCCTCCATATAAACTATTAATGTGTCCCACATTTCTTTAGAGGTTTTACAATGAATTAAGTTCTGAAATGTTGCATCATCAATGGCACTAACAATTATATTCTGGGCTCTCTTGTCCATAGTGGCCAGAATGATTTCATCTTTAGTCATTTCAGAGAAGTCCTTGGGAGTTTTCTGATTTGCATCCATAATAGATATCTTCATAGGAACATATGGGCCTTCTTTGACTGTAATATATATCCTTGGGTCAGAAGCTTCTATAAAGAGTCTAACCTTCTCTTTCCATATGCCAAATATCTCTTTTCTACATATTGACAATTTCATGGACCCCAGCTATTTGTGATTCTCACTAAAACCCATTTTCTTGATTCTTGTTTGTTCTGAATCTGCCTACAAGATCTTACTCAGACTGTTAAGTCCCTTTTTGAGTAACCTCCCTTTGATACCACTTGAAAGAAATAGTGCCTAACCACCTAGAGGGGGGGGGGGGGCGGTGAATATGTGAACTTTTGCTTTTTTACTCTAAGGCAGACAAACTGTTTTGTACTTTAAGCAGTAAATGCAAATTCTACAGCTATCACAACACAACAACCACATAAACAAACATTCACAGAGTGCACACAGTGTTTATAGTGTTCCCCAAGGTCTGGGTAAATCCACTTCCCCCTACGCATATCTTGTAGTGTACTAGATTCGGCCTAACTTCTGCACTTCTTCTCAGATCCTCAGATCTTACAGCTCAGAACCCCAAACAGGTTCCTACAACTCAGAGTGTCCCCACTCCTACAACTCAGGCACAAAGCCCTACCACTCAATCTTCAACAAGACCTACACTCAGGCTAAACAGCCCTACCTCAGCCTTCAACAAGGCCTACACTTAGAGAATTGATTCTCCTACACTCAGGCTCAAAAGCCCTACCTCAACATTTATAAATTTAGGCTTACAACTCAGATCACTTAGGATCGTACAAAAAGATAATAAAAAGTTTTTAGATCACCACTCAGTTTGAGAGAATGAAGAGGGCAACCTTCTTGATCAGTTCTTGATAGTACTGATTTCTGAGATCGACTTTGTCTTTGTTTTCTTCAAGACTTCTTGAGTCTGAACTCAGTAAAGTTGATCTTCTTGAAGTAGACCGGCTAGCAACTTCCTTCTTAGGATGGAGAATTAGATCTGGATCCTACTTTGTAGTCTGGTTCAGAACCTGCTTCTTAAGAGATTTGATTAACAAGTCTCTTACTTGACTTCAATTACTGGAGTTCTCTCTCTCCAAGTAATCCTGAAGTTTCTTCAAAATACTGATTTACAGTTTTCTCTGGATCTGTCTTGATTTTCTTAATCTTCTGATTAATTCTTTTTATTAATTGATCAATTGCTGTTCTGTTGAAGGAGAAAGACCTTTATATAGTCTTCCTCCAAGGTAACCGGCTGTTCCGGTTTCTAACGAACTTCTGACAGCTCCGACAGTTGCAGTAGACCGGTTGAAATGGCAGCTGTCAAGCCATCCAGTCACTTCTTGAAAATACTGTCTCTGTCTGTAAGTGTCGAGACTGTTCTTCATTATGTGTCGACACAAATAGACCAAGTGTCTACACAAGTGAACTAAGTGTCGACACTAGCCTTGATGGTGTCGACACAACTCCTTGTGTTGTTGTAAACAGCTTCTCGACACTGCTTCTTCAGAATGTGTCGACACTGATTCTGTGTGTCGACATAAGCCTTCTGTTAAATGTGTCGACACTGATTCTGTGTGTCGACACAAGTACTTCTTCTTTCACACTTAGTTGAATTTTGCTGTGTGTCGACACATCTCCTTTGTGTCGACACATGCCTTCTTGTGTTGAAACTTGCTAAGTGTCGACACATCTCCTTTGTGTCGACACAAGTACTTCTTTTACTTTAACTTTGTTGAAGCTTGCTGAGTGTCGACACAGCCTCCTGCTGTCGACACACTTGATGTCGACTATGCTTTTCTGGGTGTCGACACTGCCTCTAAGTATCGACACTTATTATGTTGACAATTCTTCACAGTGTGTCGACACTGCCTGTATGTGTCGACACATTTCTTCTGGTGTCG
This sequence comes from Platanthera guangdongensis, assembly GCA_039583875.1. Classification (NCBI taxonomy): domain Eukaryota; kingdom Viridiplantae; phylum Streptophyta; class Magnoliopsida; order Asparagales; family Orchidaceae; genus Platanthera; species Platanthera guangdongensis. Next base: position 20,732,583 of record CM077161.1, on the reverse strand, counting down.
ACTCTGCCTTTCCTGGTGTCGACACAAATACTCCAAGTGTCGACACAGCTTCTCTAGGTGTCGACACAAGCCTTCATAAGTGTCGACACTGCATCTCTAGGTGTCGACACATGGACTTAGAAACTTTTCTGCATTTACTGCAATTACTTAACCTGCACATATAAACTCAAAGCACATCAAATACACCTTGATGTATATCATTGAGTAGGGTGAGGCTTCTTCAAATCTGGTACACATTTTCCAATGTACCCAACAGTGGGGCAGGTCTCCAGCACCATTCGAGAAGGCCCCTCGATAGTTGAAGAGGGGCCACCAGATTTTACCCCTTCAGGCGAGAGGGAGAGGATGGAACAGAAGGTAGGGGTCGAACTAAGGTTGAGGTGTATGCAGCCACGACAGCCTTGTTCTGCTTACGCACTTTGGCAAGGCGCTCGCGAAAGCTCTGGCTGTGAGACATGATGAACAGTGCTGCAAGGAAGGAGGAGGTGTGCAAAGGGGCAGTCTCTATTCGGGATGGGAATCCCATATTTATAGGTTTTGGATGGGGGACTTAGAAGATTCCCTCATAAATACGTCAATAAATACGTATTAATAACGAGCCTCAGTTGGATGTTCTCTCTGAGCTTAGAATAATCTCGAAAAGAGCGGGGATTGTGTACAACCTCGGGCTCGCGAGAGGCCCTCAAAGATGCGAATAATTGAAGCGGGAAAGAGGAATACATGGGCGAGTGGGACCATGGGGTCCACTCACAATAGGCGAGACGGGTGGTCCCGGCGAATAGGCGAGACACCCCTCCTGGGGTGGCGAGAAGACCGATAGGTGCGAGAAGGCCTCACAAAATGTAAGGTCGGTGAGACGAGAGGAAGATTCGCCTCACCAATAGGTACATCCCCCACTCGCCGTACAGAGGAAAGGCCATTTTGACAGATTCATACCCAAGGGGATTTTTACTCTTCTACCCCAGGTAATTTTACCCTTTTGCCCTTGGTGGTCTGCGTATAGTTCCTAAGAACAGTGGAGTTTGGCTGTTGGTAGACCCAACCAGGGGTATTCTGGTATTTTCAGGTCAGCCCAGTATGGTTATTTGCAGATCCAATTCAGAAAACAATAAATAGACCCAGAGGGGTTATTCAGAAACGGACACACACATAGACTTTTGCCCGGGACTTGAGATAATTTGTCTGTGCTTTCTGAGGAGCTCCAAGCCCAACTTTTGGCTTTGGAGGGGAAGCTATCAGAGATCTTCCGGGTAAGCGGTGGGACCTCTCTGCTGAGGATTTGGGTCAGTTTCTAGTCCTTCACGACCAGTCGGAGGTCAAAGCTTGGGACGAGTAGGTGTTGGCTATGCCCCTATTTTTCAAACTCTTGTCGAAGTCAGATTTTGGCTTCAACAGAGCCGGGAGTAGGGAAGCAGAGGGAGCAGAGAGAAGAAAGAAGAAGGGAGGAGCCCCGAGGGCAGGGGCAGCAGGGACAGCACCAAGGACGGGGGGCCCGGGAGCCGAATAACCGGTTAGGTTGGAGGCCTCAGGAGGGTCACCCCCAGGAGCAAGGAGGAGGTTTTCAAGGAAGAGACAACTTCCGCGAGCCGAGGAGGTTTGACCAACCGAAAAGGAGGCAGGAGCTGAGGGGTCACTTCCCGCATCAGCAGGAGGCCATGGAGGTCGGCCGAGGTAGAGGAGGAAGGAGAGGAGCTCGGGGAGGAGCTGGAAGAAGAGGCGGAGAAGGAAGAGGGGGCAGGGTGGTGTTGCCTTTCTGTGACTTCCACCAGGAGGAAGGTCACGCGACGGCCACCTGCCCGGAGTTCTTAGAGATGAGAGAAGCCAGGGGGTTGAGGAGGCAGGTTCCGCTAGTACGGATCGAGGAGGTGCAATAGGAGGAGATGGAAGATAGATGCGAGGACCGGGTGGATGTAGGAACCCGGGGAGGGATCAGGGTGATCCACGAGGGAGTATGGATTGAGACAACTCAAAAGGGGAGCCTCCAGACCATGTTCCGAAGGGGGGTAGCCTCGACCTCCCAGGCCCCCCCTCCAAAAGAAAAAATTACTTTTTCTTCAGCGGATATGCCCGATTATGAGGATCCGTTCTATGACGCCTTGGTGATCCAGACGACAGTCGAGAACTTCACAGTCTCCAAGATCCTGGTGGACAATGGGAGCTCCGTGAACGTGATCTTCAAAAAGGCCTTCGATGAGATGCATGTCGAGGGCAAGAGAGTACTAGCTTCGGACGGACCGCTTTTTGGTTTTTCAGGAGAAAGAAAGGAGGTAGAAGTAGGGGTAGGGCTGCATGTGAAGTTAGGAGGCGTGTCACGGAACTATAGGTTCGTGATTGTGGACGCCCTAAGCAGCTATAGTGCCATCTTTGGGCGCCCCTCGTCAGCGCCTTTCACTGCGTCCCCTCCTCATTTCACCAATGTGGACGGAGCTTGTACGAAAGCTAGTACTCTCCCGCTGAGCAACATACCCAGGAGGTTACTCTATGTAGACATCCTCCTGAAGATCCCCATAGAAAAAGGCATTTTTGACATCAAGCTGGGAAATAGCCCAACCCCTGTTGACAACCACAGAGAGGAGAACTCGGATGGTGCTGAGGCGAGCAACCGAAGAGAAAGTATCAAAGTAGTCAACCCCATAAGTCTGAGTGAAGCCTTTGGCCACCAACCGGGCCTTGTAGCGATCCACAGTGCCGCCAGGGCGAAATTTCACAACAAATACCCAGCGACAGCCAACCACATCAGTACCCACGGGTGGACGAACAAGGGTCCAGGTACCCATTTCAGTAAGAGTGGTGATCTCTTCATCCATGGAAGATTTCCAATGAGGAATAGCAAGAGCCTCCTGGTAGGTGCGGGGAGTGGTAGTAGCCGAGATAGCCAAGGCAAAACACCAGCGAGAAGGAGTAAGCCGATCATAGGAAACAACTGTCATAAGCGGGTGTTGAGTATACGCCCGCATCCCTTTGCGAAGAGCAATGGGAAGGTCCAGGTCGACAGGTGCTTCAGTGTTCGGAGCGTCCGTAGTGGAGAAGGCTGGCCCAGGACTAGAGAGAGATGGCTGCGGAGAAGAGGGAGAAGGTGGAGGGGGTATGAAGGAGAGAGGAGGAGACAGAGGAGGAGATGAGGGAAGAGGGGAGACGTCGATAGGTGTGGAAGGAACAGAGAGAGATGGTGGAGAATCAGAGACAGCAGGAGGAAGAGGGGATTCAGGAGAGAAGTAGGACGCATTCTCGAAGAAGGTCACGTCTACGGAGACAAACTGCTTGTGCAGAACGGGGTCAAAACAACAATAGCCTTTTTGAGTTGTAAAGTAACCCAAAAAGACACACTTGGTAGAACAGGGGGAAAGCTTGTCACGAGTAGCGGGCGGAGCATGTACGAAAGCTGTACACCCAAAGATACGGAGAGGGAAAGGAAATGGTTCCTTGCTCGGGTATAGAATGGAGAAGGGGGTCTGGCCATGGAGAACCATTGAGGGAAGGCGATTGATGAGATAACAGGCGAGGAGCACAACATAGCCCCAGTAGGAGCGAGGTACCTGCATCTGCGTCACGAGAGTGCGAGCGACATCAAGGAGGTGACAGTTTTTACGTTCCGCCACCCCATTTTGTTGGGAGGTGTAAACACAGCTGGGCTGATGAACAAGACCATGTTGCATACAAAAGGAGGAAAACTCATGACTAAGATATTCCTTAGCATTATCAGAGCGGGAGACTTTAATATAAATATCAAACTGAGTTTTAATCTTATAATAAAAGGATTGTCATATAGAAAAGAGTTCAGAGCGATCTTTTAATAGATACACCCAGGTACATCTAGAGAAATCATCAATAAAGGTTACAAAGTAGGAACTACCCCGACCAACGATGAGAGTAGGAGCAGGACCCCAAACATCAGAATGAATGAGATCAAACGGGCGAGAAGATCCACGGCCTTACTTTGGCGTGAAGGAGCGATGATGTTTGCCAAGCTGACACGTATCACAGTTGAGCGGAGGACTGGTTTTAGGAAAATGGGGCAGAAGATGACGAAGAATCCGAGGAGGAGGATGTCCAAGGCGAAGATGCCATTGAAGCTGATCTGTAGAAGAGGAGGAGTAGGCAGACAGAGCCGAAATGTTATCGAGGAAGTAGAGGCTGTCGCTCTCAGTCCCAATAGCAATCGTCCGTTGGGTCCTCGCGTCCTGAAAGGAACAAGAAGTTGGAGTGAATAAGACGGAGCACTGAAGTTGCTTGCATAAAGTAGTAATGGATAATAAATTATAAGGAAACTTTGGGACATAGAGGGTGTCCGCCAGGCAAAGCGATGGGGTGACTTGAACCACACCCGTCCCATGAACCGGGGAAGGTGAACCATCCGCAACACGAACCGGGGGAAACCGATCATGCGTTTCGAGGAGAGAGAAGCAATGAGGATTGCCGGTCATGTGATTTGTAGCACCAGAGTTAATCAGCCATTTACCTTGGGTAACGACGTGGGCACTACCTGAAGTCGTGGCCATAGAAGCAGCCGACCGAGAGGAGGCGGAGGCAGAGGTTGAGGAAGAAGCATCACCGGAGGGGCGAAGATGAGGATGTTTCTGCCAGCAACGTTCAACAGAATGGCCGGTACGACCACAGTGAGAGCAGAGGAACCTGGACAAACCGCGCCCGCCGGACTGGCTGCTGCTACTAGTGCCACCCTGTTGAGCCTAGTGAGCATAGGAGTCTTGTGGAGGAGGGGAGGACAACAGAGGACGCTGGAGTAGCGAAGTAACAACAGTGATGCGAGCCGTAGTAGCATCCAAAGTGGGAGACTCCGCCTCGCCCAAGATCTGCTGGCGGATCATATCAAAGGAGTCGGGGAGGCGCAGAAGATAACACACAACCAGGAGTTCCTGGAAGTGCTTGTGCTGCTCAGCCAAGTCTGTGGAGAAGGGGCGATTTTGGAGGATCTCGGTGCCAAGAGCCTGAACCTGCTGATAAGCCGCAACATGAGACATGAAAGGGCGAGCTAAGAGGTCTGCATAGAGAGTATAAATGCGGGACGTCTGTCCCCCCTTTGAATAGAGAGCAGCGAGGTGAAGCCATGCAGCCTTGACCATCTCATCATGGCGAATGACGGGAAGTCATTCATCGGAGAGGCTGTTGGCCAGCCAAGTGCGGACAAGCACATCACTCGCATCCCAGTCATTAAATTGAGCAGAGTTAGGAGGAGGAGGGTCATCAGTGAGGTGATGACGCTTGCGCTGAGAGCGGAGAAGAAATGTGAAAGAAATGCTCCAATCCAGATAGTTGGAACCAACAAGTTTCGAAATAGTGCCAAGGTTTCCAGAAGGAGGAGTAGGAGGAGAAGCCACAGGAGTGGTGGAGGTAGAGATAACGGGGGTGGAGAGACCTGAAGTGTCCATAGAGAACACAAGAAGTCGCGCGAGTAGAAGAAAAGTCGCGTGGAAAGAAAGGGGAACATGCCACACAAACAAAAGAGGAGGCCGCGACAAGAGAAGGAGACCGCAGCGATAAGAGAAGGAAACCACAGCGGGTTGAAGAGAAGAAGCTGCAACGGTCACGGTATCAGCACACCAGCGGCTAGAAAGCAGACCAAAGCACAGGAAAAGAGGTCGCGCGAACTAAAAAGAGTCCGAGCGAACAGATAGAAGAGAGAGCGGAAGGAAAGTCGCGCAAACAGGGCAGCGACAAGGCAAAGAAGCCGCGCGAATAGAAGACAAGCCGCGTGGACAGAAAGCCAAAGAAGAAATCAGGTCAAATCGAACCTCCCTCTGATACCATGAAAAAGTAGCAAACAAACGGCTAGAAAACAAGCCAGAGATTTGAATAATTGAAGTTTTATTATCCAAAAAGATATTATTTACAAAGGTATGGCCTCCCTTTTATAGAATGGGGGAGAAGGGAGAGAGTACCTGCAAACAATGTGGGACTAAAAAATATATAGTTGTGCGGCTAGAAAATAAAGAGACCGAATAGGCCGAGCGGTTAGACAAATGGGCTAACCGTTCGGCAACACCAAAAGGAAGAGCACAAGACTAAATAGAAGACCGCTAGACCGCCTGGTCTCCAAGTCACCTGAGAGAAACTGCTAGCCGCTCGGGCACCAAATAACCACAGTCTGGATATCAAACCGATGGAGAGTAACTGCTAGACCGCGCGGTCAACAACCCGCCAGACTTAGACCGCCAGTCCGCTCGGTCTCATAATTCAACACATAGGGAGTCCTATTCTTAAGTTTGTGTATCAAACTTCTGTTCAATACATAATTTGCTGTGCTTACAGCCTCTGCCCAAAAGGATAGTGGCATATAAGCATCTGTAAGTAATGTGCCTGTAGCTTTAATTAGGGTTCTATTCTTCCTTTCAGCTACCCCATTTTATTGGGGAGTTCTAGGAGCTGAGAAGCAGTGACTGATACCTTCCTTCTCACAGAACTCATGCATATGAAGAGACTCAAACTCTGTACCATGATCACTTCTGATCAATGTAACATGAGTAGAGTACTTAATCTGTATGGTCCTGGGAAAATCTGTAAGAACTTTAAAGGTATCTGACTTAGATCTCAGAAATAACACCCAAGTGAATCTTGAGAAGTCATATACAATGACTAGAGTGTAGGATTTCCCTCCTAGGCTTTGTACTGCAATGGGTCCAAAGAGATCCATGTGTAGCAAGTACACGATCCTAGGTGAATCACTTTTATTAATTGATTTAAAACTAGATTTAGTTTGCTTGCCTAGTTGTCAAGCCATGCAAAGGCCTTCCTTCTTATAGGGACCAGAAGGTAAACCTCTCACAAGGTTGTCTTTAGATAGCCTAGCAATGTTTTTCATATTTACATGTCCTAGCCTTTTATGTCATAATTCATTTTGATTGCAAACTATATTAAGCAGACAAATATCTGAATTGACAGAATAGAAATCAACTAAATAAATGTTTCCTAGTCTATTTTCAATTAAAACATTTTGCTTTTCTTTATTAGAAATAATACAAGTGTTTGAATTGAAATGTACCGGATAACCTTCATCACATAATTGGCTTATTGAGATGAGGTTATGCTTGAGTCCTTTTACATAAGTCACCTTCTTGAATGTGACTTCTCCAATCCTTACTTCTCCATATCCTTCAGACTGGCTACACTTTGAATCACCAAAGATTACCTTTGGTCCCAGCTTGGACTTGTAGTTGATTAGGTTGTCCTTGCTGCCAGTCATGTGTTTAGAGCATCCACTGTCCAGGTACCATGTTTGATTAATCACTGAACAACCCTTCTCATGAAATGAAAACAATTAGTTGTTCTTGACACATGTTACCTTGGGTCCTTTATATTGTTGATAAGAAAAACTGGATATCACAGAATACTCAGGTTGTGATTTATATCCTAATGGATGATGTCTTCTGGGAGGTATTATCCAATCTGCAAATGGGTTAAATGGTTTCTTAGTTTGATTGGAGTTGGTGTTGTAATTATAATTTTTGTTAAGTCTGACTGGGTTCGACGAATTGTTGTGAGTTCGTCGACCAGAGTTCGACGAAATGGGATGAGATCGTCGATCTCTGCTTAGAGAATTACCATAGTCATTTTTTGTGCCTCAAGTTCGTCGATCTCTGCTCGACGAACCATACACAGTTCGTCGATTGCAGTAAGACGAATGATTATTATATAAATTTGCGTTTAGCGTTCGTCGACTTGAGTTTGACGAACTGGCCACATTTCGTCGATCTGAGTTCGACGAAATCTGCTGAACTTTGTTTTTACTTGTTTTCTGGCTTCTGTTATTTTGACCTTTTAAGTTGGGCATTTCTTCTATGGTTTGTTTAATGGTTGTTATTTCTTTGCCCTTAGCAGAAACAAATTTAATGGGGGTTGATAAAATATTCTTCTTAAGAATGGAGGGTAAACTTGATGAAGCACCCAAGCCTAGCTTGCCATTTAGTCTAGCATTGACTGTGCTTATGATGTCCATCAACTTGAGGCTTCTTCTATTGAGAGATTCCTCAAGTTGTTTGGCCTCATATAGTTCAGTTTTTAAGGAGTTAATTTGTTCAGTAGCTAGATTTAATTCTTCTTTTAACCTAGTGTTTTCAGCAATTAGAGTTTCTTGATTAGCTAACTTTTCCCTAAGTGTTTTGATTTCCTTTTCAGAATTTATTAAATAAATACACATAGTTTTAAATTCAAATTTGAAAGCATCAGAATTATAGTCAAAGGATAAAGTATCTGATCAGCATCTGTTTCTGAAGCTTCTTCATTGTCAGATCCTTCTTCATCTGATTGACTGTTGGAGGCATCAATTGCCATAAGGCGTACTTCCTTGGCCCTTGCCTCTTCTTCATCTTCACTGGAGCTGGAGGATGTGGATTCATCCTCAGTTTCACTCCAGGATTCAGCTACAAAGCCTTTCTCCTTCTTCTTGTATTTGCTGGAAGAAGGCCTGCTGCTTTGCTGTCTTCTAGAATCCTTCTGTCTTCTCTTTTCCTTCTTTTGAATTTCTGGACACCTTGAGATGAAGTGTCCAGGTTTCCTGCAGCGAAAGCAAACCACTTATTTAGTGGGGGTTTTGTCATACCTTGGCTTGTCATCCTGCCTGGATGACTTTCTTCTGAAATCCTTCCTTGCCATTGTATAGAATCTCTTGGCAAAGAGACTCATCAGCTCTTCATTCATAGTTGAGGCTTCTGTTTCTTCAACAACTTTAAAAGCTATGTTGTGCTCCTTCTTTGCTGGTGGAGGTGTTCTCTTCTCAGCTACTTCTCTGGATTTGATCAGCTGCTCATAAGACTTGAGCTTTCCTAAAAATAATTCTGTGGAAATCTCATTTAGGCTTCTGGCCTCCTTAATTGGCCAGATCCTTAAATCCCATGAGCTTGGGAAGCACATGAGGATTTTGTCATTCACCTCAGTGAGGGTGATGTCCTTGTCTAATATCTTTAGCTTATTGATGATTGAGCTCAGCCTATTGTACATATCTGCAACTGATTCCGCTTCCTCATTCTTGAAGTTCTCATATTGTGATATGAGATTGGATCTTCTGTCTTTTCTTTCATCAGCAGATCCAGCCACCATTTGATTAAGGGAATCCCAAATAGCCTTGGCTGATGTGCATTCAGCCACCTTTTGGAAGATGTCATCTAACATGGTTTGGGCCAGAATGTTCATGGACTTGGCATCAACAACCTTTGCTTTCTTCTGGGCTTCAGTCCACTCAGGTGGTGGAACTGCATTTGTGATTGAAGCTACTGTAGATGTAGAGGTAGTAGCTTGAGGAGGACCTATCAAGATGGAATTATAGATATCCTCATCAATAGAATTCATATATAATTTGATTCTTGCCTTCCAGATGGCAAACCTATTTAGGTTGCATACTGGAGGTCTGTTGCTTGCATAGTCCTTGTTCTGTGCCATGCTGTGAATATAAATCTAATAGAAATAAAACTGAGATCTAACAGAGGATGTTTTGGTTCAAGGGGTTAACTTATACAACCAAAGGAAACTTGCTCTGATACCAATTGAACGTAAGAGTTAGATCTAAAATACTCTAGAGAGGGGGGGGGGTGAATAGAGTATTTAGGGTTTATAAAATTTTTTGCTAATTAATTCAATCTATTACTAGTGCTGCATGAATTAAATTAAAAACACAAACACAGCAACCTAGTTATCACAGCCACAGCAAGAACAAAAGAAAAGAGCAACCCAGACAACACAAGAATTTTATAGTGGTTCCCCAACCTGGGTACATCCACTCTTCTACCACCCTGGTAGGAATCCACTCAGGTTTTTGATCAGGTGACTGCCACCAATGAGCTTTTGATCAGGTGCTTAAAAACCAAAACTCAAGTCTTTTGGTCAGGTGACTTGCAACCAGGAATAACTTTTGAAGGGAGTTAAGAACCCTTTATACAGTGGGGGATGAGAGAGTGATTTTGTCTTCTCTTTCTGAGATACAACTGAGAAGACTCTAGTGGAAAAATGATGTTAGCAAAGGCTCCTCCTGAGATATAGAATGGTTCGGGAAGTTGAAGCCTTGCTGCAGGGTGATAGGTCTTCAAACTTTTGATTTGACCAGAAGAACTCCAGGAACTTCTTGACAGATAGAATGTTTGTTGTCCTTTGAAGAATTCTGGGATGTAGAAGGAAGAAGACTCTCGATCTTGAATGTATGTTCTTCTTCTTCTTCAGCTTGCTGTTCTTTTTTCTGGTCAAGGGCTGGGGCTTTTTGTCTCTTGAAAATGTTGTTGCCCTGTGAGCTCTGTATTATGTATATTCTCTGTGTCAGTTTTTCTATTCTCATGTATTGCTATTTATTCTGTTCTTTCGAGAGAGATGAAGAAAATCCCTTTTATATTTTCCATATAATTTCACTTTGAAATTTGAATTCCTTTCTTCATTTAATGCTGATGGCCTGGAGAATATGTGCATTGATTGATTTCCCCAACTATCCCATGGAAAAACGACAAACAATAATCATGATGAAGACCGTAATCAATGCTTGCTTCTAACGGTAACATTCAGAGAATATTTATGCATTGATTACTCAAGAATTATTGCAATAGAAAAGAGACAGAGGGAGGGAAATTTCTAAGTCTGGAACTTTATAGAATTCATTGAGCAGAATTCGTCGATCTTTGTCCAGAGTTCATCGAACAGAGAAGTCAAGTTCGTCGACCAGATGATAGTTGTTCGTTGAGCTGAGATTCAAGATCATCGACCTAAGAACTGATAACTGCTCTCTCTAGACCCATTAATACTGTGCATTAAGTTCGTCGAGCTGAGAATATAACTTCGTATACTGGAGTTCAGAATTCTATGTTTCTTGGACTTAAGAATGTTGAAGTAACGTATCCAGAAATCATCGACCTCATAACTGGGTTCGTCGACCTGAGAACTAGTTTCGTCGAGTTGAGAACTTCTAACTGCTACTTGATAAATCTTGCCAAGACTGTGGTATAAGTTCGTCGAGCCGAGAAGGTGAGTTCGTCGACTGGAGTGTGAATCTGGACTTAGAATGTTGAAGTATACTCTAGAATTCGTCGACCTGGGATTCAAGTTTGTCGAGTTCAGCTCAGAGAATTCTCTCTGATTTCGTCGAGCTTAGCACGACTTTCGTCGACCTGAGTTCGACGAACGTCAAACTCATTTTCTGAGTTTTTGAAATTTCTCTAAGTCTTGAGTCTTTTGCAGTATGTTGATGGCTGGTCCAAGCAGTGTTGACTCTAAGGACATAGCATAGACTCTAGAACTCATACATGACCCTGACTATACATGTTTGGTCAAACATCCTAATTTAGTGAACCTAGCCCAAATCCAACTAGGGATCCAACAGTGTGCAAGGGGGCATCCTCTATTCGGGGTAGAAATCCTATATTTTTAGGCTTTAGTGAGGGTCCTCACAAAAGATTCTCTCATAAATACGTCCGTAAATATGCTTTAATCACGAGCCTCGGTTGGATGTTCTTTCCGAGCTTAAAATAATCTCAAAAAGAGCGGGGATTATGTACAACCTCGGGCTCGCAAGAGGCCCTCAAGGTGCGAACAGTAAAAGCGGATCAGAGGAACTGACAGGAGAGTGGGACCATATGGTCCACTCGCAGGAGGCGAGACGGGTGATCTCTACAGTGGGTTAGATGCCCCTTTTGGGATGCGAGTAGGCCTTTATTGGCGAGAGGGCCCAATGGTGAAGGATGCCTGCGAGACGGCCAGGAGGGCTCGTCTCGCCGCCGGGTGCTTCCCTACTCGCCATATAGAAAGAAGGCGGTTTTGACAATTCCATACCCATGTGATATTTTACTCTTCTGCCCCGGGTAATTTTACCACTTTGCCCTTGCTGGTCTAAGTATAAGTCCCTAGAACAGCGCAGTTTGGCTGTTGGCAGGCCCAACCAGGCGTACTTTGGTAATTTCAGGTCAGCTCAGTGTGGTTATTTGCAGATCCAACTCAGAAAACAATAAATAGGCCCATAGGGGTTCTTCAGAAGCACTTTTTTTCCGGGGACTGAAGATGATTTTTCTGTTTTTTCTGAGGAGCTCCAAGCCCAGCTTTTGGATTTGGAGGGGATGCTCTCAGAGATCTTTCGGGTAAGCGATGGGACCTCCCTGCTGAGACTTTGGGCCAGTTTCTAGTCCTTCACGACCAGTTGGAGGTCAGAGCTTGGGACGAGTAGGTGTTGGCTACGCCCCTATTTTTTGAAATTTTGTCGAAGTCAAATTTTGGCTTCAACACTAAGGCGGTCCGATTTTCCCGAACCGGAGAAAGACTAGGCGACCCGTAATAGTTTGGTGCTGTCTGTGGGAATGTTGTTCCCAAACAACATAACTCTTTGAAAGCAACGCTTGTCACACGCAAGCACCTCAAAACCACAACAACACAATAAGAGGCCTAGAGTTTGACCTTTATGTCGGTCCCCGCAAAGAGCCAAGAAGCAACGAGGCACGATCCTAGGCATGGAGGTGAAGATAATTATCAGGTCCCTCACCTTGGCTGGGCAAGTTTTCACTATAGTGCAGCACGAACGGGAGCACCTTGATAAGAGGGCGCGCAAGGATATCACCATTCGCTTTGGGAATGAAGATGGGGTGGGAGTGGGCAAACTGCATCGGGACTCCCTCGCCATCTGCATAGGGATGGGAGAACCCTGCCTAAATGTCAAGAGAATTCTTATCGATAACAGAAGCTCAGTCCACGTCCTATTTATGGACATGTTTCGTAGAATGGGGATCCACGAAGAATCCCTCTGTCCAACGGATGGACCCATCTACGGATTCAACAATCGACTTGTCCCTGTGCGGGGCGTGATTTTACTCCCGGTGACCATGAGAGAATACCTGAGGCAAGCAACCCACAACATCCAGTTCCTGGTCATTGAATACGATTTCTCCCACAACACCATCATTGGTCGGCCCCTGTAATCTATATTCAGAGTAATTCCCTTCATACCACATCTGGCGATGAAGTTCCTAATGCCCAATAGCGTGGGAATTGTTTGAGGGAATCAGGTAATGGCGCAAATCTGCTACCACAACCAAGCTCAACCACCACAAGGGGTAGCCCAACACATCGAGAGCTTCGATTTGCGGGACGAAGCCACGATACAAAGGGCCACACCAACGGAGGGTCTAATCGAGGTTCCGCTTCGCGCAAGAGATCTCTCCCATATAATACTAATCGGGACACTCTTATCCAAAGAGGAGCATGGGGTGTACATGAACTTATTACACACCAACAAGGATGCATTTGCATGGAGCCCTGGGGATATGACAGGGGTGGACCAGCAAGTCATCACCCACTCACTAAACATTAACCCGACATGCAGACAGGTCGTCCAGAAGAAGCACAACTTTGAGCCTGAAAGGATCCACGCCATCGAGGAAGAAGTAAATAAGCTTTTGGATGCAAAGTTCATCTGGGAAGTAGCGTACAACTCTTTGGCTCGCTAACTTAGTCAGGATAAAGAAGGCCTCCGAGAATTGGAGGATGTGTGTCGACTACAACAATCTCAACCAAGCCACTCTGATGGATAGATTCACTTTCCATGTTGTAAAAGTAGCAAACACGCAGCTAACAAACATGCAGAAATTTGAATAATTGAAAGTTTTATTATCCAAAAAGATATCATTTACAAAGGTATGACCTCCATTTTATAGAATGGAGGAGATATGAGAGAGTACAAGCAAACAATGTGGGACTAAAAATTTACAGGGCTGAGAGGCTAGAAATTTAAGAGACCGCACAGGTCTCGCGGTTAGACAAATGGGCTAACCGCTCGGCAACTCCAGCAGGAAGAGAACACGCCGCAATAGGAGACCGCTAGTGTCACAACCCGCATTTTCTCAACGATAAAATCGTATCAGAGCAAGAGAAAACACGTGCCGTGATGCCACGTCATGCAGGGGATAACTGCACACGCTCAGGCAAAACTCCAGACCTTTGATTTTAAGGAAGTTCGTTGATTAATTATGAAAGAAAACCGGTTATGTTGAAAGGCCGCATCGCTCGGCATGGTGGATCAGCTAGTCCACAATAAAAGTATATTTATACGCAGCAGAAAATACTTTGGTTCAATTAAGTTGACATCCTAAATGAGCATAAGTGTCCCCGAGGGACAACTCATGGTATGCACGACTCTAAAGTGAATATAATATATATAGGAAAGATAGTCTTTTTACGCTAAGGAAATATAGTGTTTTCGTTTTATAAATATGTTATGCATGATGTACATATAATAATGCTTTTAGGGTTTAAAATATCTAACATGCAACCTAGCATAAATCCTTCCCAGAAGCAAGTAAACAACTACAAATAGGCAAAAATAGCAGTTTAAGTTCATACCCAGCATCGCAAGAAGCCACCAGTGGGCCCCAACAACCTGACACGAACCCACTGGTGAGTATGTATGTCTATACAGAAAGGTAAAGAACTACCTCACAAAATTGGGGATCCGCTAGCTCAGCTACCCAAGAGGCCACAAACCAGCCCCTCCAAAAGAACTAGCCGCTAAACCGGCTACAACCTGTACCTGAGGCATTCAAGAAAAGAACACCTCAGCAAGAAAAAAAAACAAAAAGGTAAATAGATCATTAGATTAATGAGCAAATAAAAGAAGGGTTTACCAACCCAGCAACAAACTGCTATAAGCAAAAGAGAGGGCATGATAGTAAGAAAAGAGTAATGTCTAAAGCACAGCAAAGCACACCAAGTGCGAGCAATAAAAGTAACATGCCATACAAAGAGTCTGCAACAGCAACAAGACATAAACCGAAATCATAAACAGGAAAGGGACTAACAGTCCTAACACGTGGGTAAGTGGCAGTGGTCAAAACATGGATCTGAATACATAACCAAAACCAGATCCAAAAAGGGCTAAGGGGTCAAACAGTGGCAGCACTAGGGTCCCACACCCGCCAACCCAAACCGGGGCAAAAGGCGATGGCCACAGCTCTCCACATAAAACCACCTCTCCAGAGGCTACCAAAACTCTACCACCTGCCACAACCCAAGAGTCGGCATGCAAAAATTAGCCGAACACCCAATACCACCCCCTAGAGCAAGGGAAAAGTCACACTAACAATCCTAAGGAACACATGAACCCAAGACAGAAATGTCGAGCCCACCCGACGCGGCGCTGAGTAAGCTCCACTCACGTGACGTCAAGTTACTTAGCCGCAAATCCTACACTGGGTGACGACGTTGAGCGAACTCGGCTCACTCAACGCTGTCGGCGCTTTCCACTTAGCGTAAACGTAAGTTTTAGTTAGACCGCAACCTACACTCTCTCAACACGCGAAAAATACAGAGAGTTGGAAATTTAATCCGAACCCGCCGTTCCATCCTAACTACTCGGGACTACCACAACTAAACCTAAATTACCACTACCGCAGCCGCACCCTAACTCTAACTACCCACTGTACACCAAACCTCAGACAAAAGAGAGAACAGTGATTTAATAAAAGACAAACAAAGTAACAACCCATGGCTGAAATGAAGGAAAAGAAGAGCATCCTATTGTTCTAACTTTCTATGGAGGAAAAGATAAAGAATACAGAGTTATTGCACAGGGAAATGGAAATAGAGCAAGAGTTAGAATAATTTGGCAAGGGCAAAGGAGCCACTTGCCTCTACCTCTCCGGAAAAACAACAGCCACACCACCGCTTGGCTCCGGCGGCAAGATCGGCCACCTAGAAGACCAAAGCTGAAACTTGAGGAAAGAAAAGAAATCAGATATTTACAATTCCTGGAATTAAACCCTAAATCAATAAAAACGTACATGGAAGGGAAGATCTAGACGAGAGCAAGCCAAATCTGCTATCACACGAGAAAAACGGGCTCTAACCCTCCCGAAATCGCCGGCCAAAACAACCACCGCCTCCTCTCAAAACCCTTCCGCTGGAAGCTCTCCAGACTTGGGAACGAAGAAAATGAGGAGGAAAATGGTTCACGACAACAAAAGATGATTTCAGGAGAAAAGTACGGAACACACCCAAGACACGCCCGTGACACGGTCCGACATGCCCGTGTCACGGGGCGTGTACTAACTCGACGAACGTCGACCTCCACTCGACGAAACACGGGACACGCCCCCGACACGCCCGTGACACGGCCCGACACGCCCGTGTCACGGGGCGTGTACTCACACACCTACCCACTCGACGAAAGTCGATCTTCTCTCGACGAAACAGGTGACACGCCCTGTGACACGCCCGTGTCACAGGCCGTGTACCAACTCGAACACCGCCCAATGATCGTAGAGCGCCGATCGTCGAACAGAGAGACACGCCCAGTGTCACGCCCGTGTCCGATACGACACGCCCGTGACCCGGCCGTGTTCTCACCAAAACACCGCCTAACGACCGTCGAGCGCAGCTCGACGAACCGAAGGGGGACACGCCTTGTGACACGCCTGTGTCACAGGCCGTGTTCCTACCAAAAGCGCTCGTCGACCAGAAACCGTCGACCACAGGGAAAAGAGCTCTACCCGAGCACGACACGCCCTGGGTCACGCCCGTGACCCAGGCCGTGTCACCCAAACTTACACAAAAAAAGGAAATCTGCTAACTCCTTAGCAAAAGTTAAGGTACCAGCCTACAAGCTCAGCCACAGCAGACCACGCACAGTACATCAAACATTACAAATATTACAGCGAACCAAAAACAATCGTCAAAACGACGCAAAAACGATCGATCCCGGACTCCGACCAGAACTCGCACCGTAGCTAAAATACCCAAGCTACGAAAACAACAGTGAGGTCGAAAACAACATCCGACGATCGCAGACTCGGGCTAACACCTCCCGAAGTCAAAACACAAGCATTTCCCTAAGAGGCCCAGCCGAGTCACCAAAACAGACTCCGGCTAGCTGCGGAAAACTTGCCAACAGGCTACAACCAGGAACCTAAGGAGCTAAGACCACACTCTACAACGGCAAAGGGCCGGAAGTGCGTCATCGTAACGCCAATCCAAAATCAAACAAAACAAAGAAAAAACCGGGGCGTTACAGCCACTCCCCCTAAAAGAAAGTTTCGCCTCGAAACTTTACTCACAACACTCCTATGAAGAAGGAGAGAGAAAGAGCCAGGAAAAGGCTATATATAAATAAATAAAACAGAACATCCCAGGCACAAGATCAGGGAAACAGATGAGGGTGAGCCTCCCTCATAGCCGACTCCAATTCCCAAGTCGCGCTTTCTACATCCTGATTCCTCCATAAAACTTTAACCATAGGAATAGACTTCTTCCGCAACGCATGAACCTGAGAATCCAGAATGCGGACAGGCACCTCCACATAGGAAAGGTTCGGCTCCAACTGAGGCACAGAATCCAAAACCTGCCTGCCATTCATCACACATTTCCGCAGCTGACTGACGTGGAAGACATCATGCACGCCAGGGAAATTTGCGGGCAAAGCCAGCCTATAAGCCGATATCCCAATCCGCTCAACAATCGGAAACGGCCCCACGAACCTCGGGTCCAACTTCCTGTTCTTGCCAAAACGCTTGACTCCGATCAACGGGGAGACCTTTAAGAACACTGAGTCCCCCACCAAAAATTCCAAGTCCGATCTACGCCGATTGGCATTTTTCTCATATCTCTCCTGGGCTATCCGAAGCTTTTCCCGTATAAGCTTCACAGCAGTTTCCATCTCCTCGAGCACTTCTGGACCCAACAAAGGTTTCTCACCAACCTCAGCCCAAAACAAGGGAGTCCTGCAGCGCCTCCCATACAAAGCTTCAAAAGGAGCCATTTGCAAGCTTTCTTGATAGCTGTTGTTATACGCAAATTCCATAAGCCGCAAGCGCTCATCCCACGTCCTCCGTGGTCCAGAACATAGCATCAGATCATATCTTCCACAATCTGATTTACTCGCTGCGTCTGACCATTGGTCTGCGGATGATAAGCCGTGGAATATCTCAAATCTGTACTCAACCCTTCTTGAAGGCTCTTCCAAAAATGAGACGTAAACATGGAGTCTCGATCTGATATGATACTCACGGGTACACCATGCAATCTAATAACCTCATCCAGATACAGCTCGACTATCTTCCTCATCGGATAATCGATCTTAAATGGTACGAAGTGAGCACACTTCGTCAATCTGTCTACGATCACCCAAACTGAATCATGCCCCTTAGGAGATCTCGGTAAGCCTGTAATGAAATCCATCGAGATACTCTCCCACTTCCACATCGGAATCTCCAAGGGAGTCAGCTTGCCACCAGGCCTCCCATGGTCGGCTTTCACTCGCCTGCAGGTGAAACACTCTGAAACAAATCTGGCTATGTCCTTCTTCATCCCATACCACCAGATAATCTGCTTTAAATCATGATACATCTTGGTAGACCCTGGATGGTAGGCAACACTAGATCCGTGGGCTTCTCTGCACACCACATCCCGGATATCTCCAACTGCAGGGATGCAAAACCTGCCACGATACTTCAAGGTACCCGCATCATCTACAGAGAAATCTGGTAGCTCACCTTTTTCAGCTCGAAGGTACAAATGCAGAAGATCGGGATCATCCTTTTGATGTAGTCTCGTAAGCGCAATCCACGAAGGTTCTTCCACTGCCAAGCTACTCTGCGAATCGCAGCTTCGCACAGAAATGTCCATCAAAAGAAACTCTTCCACTAGACGCTCAGCGGAGAGATTGAAAATCTTACCTGACTTCTGACTCAGGGCATCGGCCACCACATTCGCTTTACCCGTATGGTACTGGATTTCAACATCATAGTCGACCACGTACTCCAACCACCGCCACTGGCGCAGATTCAACTCTTTCTGAGTGAAGACATACTTCAGACTCTTATGATCCATGAAAATCTTGTACTGCGCGCCGTATAGCAAATGCCTCCACAATTTCAACGCATAGATCACAGCTGCAAACTCCAGGTCATGCGTAGGGTAATTCCTCTCGTGAGTCTTTAGCTGCCTCGACCCGTACGCAATCACCTTCCCGCCCTGCATGAAAACGCAGCCCAGTCCGACATGCGACGCATCCACATATATATCATACTCACTATCTTCAGCAGGCAAAGACAAAACTGGAGCTGAACATAACCTTCTTTTTAATTCCTCAAAAGCCTCCTCACACTTGCCATCCCATATGAAGGCTGCATTCTTCTGCGTCAACCTGATCAACGGCGCAGACAAAGTGGAGAATCCCTCTACAAATCTTCTATAATATCCAGCCAAGCCCAAGAAGCTTCTGATCTCTTTGGGAGTAACATGCCTCGCCCACTCCATAACAGCAGCGACCTTTTCTGGGTCCACCGATATTCCCTCCTTATTCACCACGTGGCCGAGAAAAGAAACTTGAGGCAACCAAAATTCGCATTTGCTCAGCTTGGCGTATAGCTTATGGTCTCTCAGAGTCGCCAAGACCAGTCGCAAATGCCGATCATGCTCCTCCGCATCTTTAGAATACACCAAAACATCGTCTATAAAGACAATCGCAAACTTATCCAGGAAGTCCTTGAAAACTCTGTTCATCAGATCCATAAAAGCTGAGGGCGCATTAGTCAAACCAAATGACATAACCAAAAACTCGAAATGCCCATGACGAGAGCGGAACGCCGTCCGCGGAACATCTGACTCCCGAATCCTCAACTGGTGATAGCCCGAACGAAGATCTATCTTGGAAAATACGGCACTACCACGCAGTTGGTCAAACATATCGTCAATTCGAGGAAAAGGGTACCTGTTCTTAATAGTAACCTTGTTCAGCTCTCTATAGTCAATGCATAGCCTCATCGACCCATCTTTCTTTTTAACGAACAGCACTGGTGCACCCCAAGGTGAAGAACTCGGCCTTATGAAACCTTTTGCCAACATCTCATCCAGCTGAATTCGCAACTCTTCCAGCTCTCGCGGGGCCATCCGGTACGACGCCTTTGCAATAGGACGCGTGCCTGGCTCCAAATCTATAACAAACTCGACATCTCGATCGGGTGGAAGACCAGGGAGATCATCAGGAAACACATCAGGGAAGTCACATACCACAGGAATCGCTTCCAAATGCGGCACTCTAACAACTGTCCCTACCAGAGAGACCATACATGCAGAACAACCAGAATCAAGCAACTTCCGAGCATGCACCGCAAAAATGACTGGAGACTCCTGGAGAGAATACCCATAAACGCTCCCTGGCTGACCGTTGTCCTTGACGAAGTCCAAGCGCTTACCCTTGCACTGGATCACAGCATCGTACCTTGACAACCAGTACATGCCCAAGATAACATTGAAGTCCTCCAGGTCAATCACCTTCAGATCTGCCTTGGCTAGAAAATCCCCCAAAAAAATCGGACAATCAAGGACACCCAGGTCCGTAACCACAGAGTCACCAGAGGGGAACTTAACGCAAAAGGCACCACCAACACGATCTAGGCCCAAACTGAACCGCTCCACGAAGGCTCTAGCCACAAACGAGTGGGTAGCGCCGGAATCGAAGAGAATGCGCGCCCAGCGGTTCTTTACCTTAAATGGTCCTACAAATAGCGCATGCATCTAAGGGAACAAACACAAAAAACGAAGCTACAACCAAATGGGAAACATAACGAAATGACTGGGGAGGAGTCGAACCTGAAATAACCTGGGTCGAAGTCTGTGCTTCGTCTGCCAAGAGCACATTCAGCTTCCCCTTTCCTCTATCCAATTGCTGAGGCGGTGGCAAAACCTGGAGGGGAACTAGCTGCAGAATAGGCTGGGACTGTGGGCACTTTGACTTGAGATGGCCCTTCTGGCCGCACTGAAAACAGACCTTATCTTTTAACCAGCAACGGGAAGCCTCATGCCCCTTCCTTCCACATAAGGCACATACCAAGTCTCCTCTGGGAGCACCCTGAATCGCATGCACCTGTTCCTTCTTCTGCGCTCCCAACCTTTTGAAACACTTCTCAACGAGGTGGCCTGGCCGGCCACAAAAACTACAAACCTCTTTATTCCTCTTTCTCGAGGCAGCATCAGGTTCCTGAGGGCTCTTCCCTTCAACAGACTTCCGCTTATCCTTCCTCAACTGCTGGCCTCTATTCTTGGCATTCTCAATGGCCTCAACTCTCAAGGCAGCTTCAACCACGCTGGCATAACTGACTGCTCCGTAGGCATTTGCTAACTGCTGAATGTTGCTTCTGAGTCCACCAAGAAATCGCTTAACTCGGTCTGCCTCAACACTCACCAGACTAGGGGCAAATCGACTCAACTTACTAAACTCAATCTCATACTCACTAACCATGAGTTTCCTCTGCTTCAAATGGAGAAAGTCATTCATCAGCCGGTCCCTCTCGACTGAAGGCAGAAATTTACTCAACAGCATCACCTTAAATGACTCCCAAGGGCATCCTGCCACCAAGCTTTCTTTATCCCTCAGCCACCAATTCTTTGCTAAGCCCTTGAGCTGGTAGGCAGCGAGCATCACTCTCTGATCGTCCGTAATCCCTGAGTAAGAGAACATCTCCTCAATGATAATCACCAGTCATCCAAAATCATGAAATCTGCTTGCCCATCATAAGTAGGGGGTCTCAGCCGCTGAAACTGGGATATAAACGCCATCTCCGGGGGCACCACAACCGCAGGCACGGGAGGAGCAGGAGGGGCAGGAACAGCTACCCCCTCAGCGGGGTCCGGAACTCTCGGAGCCTGTCCCGCCACCACTGCCACAAGGGACTGAATTTGAGCCTGCATAGCCAGCACCTGCCTCGATAAGGCTTCATTGCTCTGCCGCAGGTTTTCTACCAACGCCACGCTCTGCGCTCCTGACGTCTCACCCTTGGATTGGGGGGTCGATCTCGTCGCAGGACGTCTCGCCATCCTATAATCGCACAAGCTTTAGACAAAACCTAGTGCAACAGCTAGAATAAAACTACCTGGTACAGACAAACACACTTAAATATGAACTTCAACTGCAAAACTTGCTCTGGGAGTTGTTTTTATCATGATGATGTTATGCTTAACCTAAGATGGTTCACCACCATCATACTAACTAATGTGCCTAAACCATGAATGCATGTATTTATATTCTTTTTGACTCAAAACCATGTGTGTACATATGTCATCTTGCAAATCTTTAGATTGGCACGTTGTGATTATGAAATGTTATGATATGCATGATGTGCTATGCATTCAAAAAAAGGCCTTAATGCATGCCATGGACAACGTACACATGAAAATGTTATGCATCCCATACTACATAACATTCCCATGCAACGAGAAAAGAAAACGTGCTAGCCGCATTCATGTGGTGAGGTTATGCATCCCATACTACATAACCCTCACATGTTGCCTCCTATGGTGGATCCATATACGAACACATATTATGCATCCCATACTGCATAATATGCCCCGTATACTTCTTTATGCTCATGAGTGTAGTGTTCGTACTTTAGCCAAGACGTGCTGATGACATATCGATGTGTGTATGGTATGACGCTAACCACTAATGCAAACAAGGGAAAGGTTGCCCGACCATTTATCAAGCAACCTCCCTCTGATACCAACTGTCACAACCCGCATTTTCTCAGCGATAAAATCGTATCAGAGCAAGAGAAAACACGTGCCGTGATGCCACGTCGTGCAGGGGATAACTGCACACGCTCAGGCAAAACTCCAGACCTTTGATTTTAAGGAAGTTCGTTGATTAATTATGAAAGAAAACCGGTTATGTTGAAAGGCCGCATCCCTCGGCACGGTGGATCAGCTAGTCCACAATAAAAGTATATTTATACGCAGCAGAAAATACTTTGGTTCAATTAAGTTGACATCCTAAATGAGCATAAGTGTCCCCGAGGGAAAACTCATGGTATGCACGACTCTAAAGTGAATATAATATATATAGAAAAGATAGTCTTTTTACGCTAAGGAAATATAGTGTCTTCGTTTTATAAATATGTTTTGCATGATGTACATATAATAATGCTTTTAGGGTTTAAAATATCTAACATGCAATCTAGCATAAATCCTTCCCAGAAGCAAGTAAACAACCACAAATAGGCAAAAATAGCAGTTTAAGTTCATACCCAGCATCGCAAGAAGCCACCAGTGGGCGCCAACAACCTGACACGAACCCACTGGTGAGTATGTATGTCTATACAGAAAGGTAAAGAACTACCTCACAAAATTGGGGATCCGCTAGCTCAGCTACCCAAGAGGCCACAAACCAGCCCCTCCAAAAGAACTAGCCGCTGAACCGGCTATAACCTGGACCCGAGACATTCAAGAAAAGAACACCTCAGCAAGAAAATAAACAAAAAGGTAAATAGAGCATTAGATTAATGAGCAAATAAAAGAAGAGTTTACCAACCCAGCAACAAACTGCTATAAGCAAAAGAGAGGGCATGACAGTAAGAAAAGAGTAATGTCTAAAGCACAGCAAATCACACCAAGTGCGAGCAATAAAAGTAACATGCCCTACAAAGAGTCTGCAACAGCAACAAGACATAAACCGAAATCATAAACAGGAAAGGGACTAACAGTCCTAACACGTGGGTAAGTGGCAGTGGTCAAAACATGGATCTGAATACATAACCAAAACCAGATCCAAAAAGGGCTAAGGGGTCAAACAGTGGCAGCACTAGGGTCCCACACCCGCCAACCCAAACCGGGGCAAAAGGCGGTGGCCACAGCTCTCCACATAAAACCACCCCTCCAGAGGCCACCAAAACTCCACCACCTGCCACAACCCAAGAGTCGGCATGCAAAACTTAGCCGAACACCCAATACCACCCCCTAGAGCAAGGGAAAAGTCACACTAACAATCATAAGGAACACATGAACCCACGACAGAAATGTCGAGCCCACCCGACGCGGCGCTAAGTAAGCTCCACTCACGTGACGTCAAGATACTTAGCCGCAAATCCTACACTGGGTGACGACGTTGAGCGAACTCGGCTCACTCGACGCTGTCGGCGCTTTCCACTTAGCGTAAACGTAAATTTTAGTTAGACCGCAACCTACACTCTCTCAATACGCGAAAAATACAGAGAGTTGGAAATTTAATCCCAACCCGCCGTTCCATCCTAACTACTCGGGACTACCGCAACTAAACCTAAATTACCACTACCGCAGCCTCACCCGAACTCTAACTACCCACTGTACACCAAACCTCAGACAAAAGAGAGAACAGTGATTTAATAAAAGACAAACAAAGTAACAGCCCATGGCTGAAATGAAGGAAAAGAAGAGCATCCTATTGTTGTAACTTTCTATGGAGGAAAAGATAAAGAATACAGAGTTATTGCACAGGGAAATGGAAACAGAGCAAGAGTTAGAATAATTTGGCAAGGGCAAAGGAGCCACTTGCCTCTACCTCTCCGGAAAAACAACAGCCACACCACCGCTTGGCTCCGGCGGCAAGATCGGCCACCTAGAAGACCAAAGCTGAAACTTGAGGAAAGAAAAGAAATCAGATATTTACAATTCCTGGAATCAAACCCTAAATCAAGAAAAACGTACATGGAAGGGAAGATCTAGACGAGAGCAAGCCAAATCTGCTATCACACGAGAAAAATGGGCTCTAACCCTCCCGAAATCGCCGGCCAAAACAACCACCGCCTCCTCTCAAAACCCTTCCGCTGGAAGCTCTCCAGACTTGGGAACGAAGAAAATGAGGAGGAAAATGGTTCACGACAACAAAAGATGATTTCAGGAGAAAAGTACGGAACACGCCCAAGACACGCCCGTGACACGGTCCGACACGCCCGTGTCACGGGGCGTGTACTAACTCGACGAACGTCGACCTCCACTCGACGAAACACGGGACACGCCCCCGACACGCCCGTGACACCGCCCGACACGCCCGTGACACGGCCCGACACGCCCGTGACACGGCCCGACATGCCCGTGTCACGGGGAGTGTACTCACACACCTATCCACTCGATGAAAGTCGATCTCCGCTCGACGAAATAGGTGACACGCCCTGTGACACGCCCGTGTCACAGGCCGTGTACCAACTCGAACACCGCCCAACGATCGTGGAGCACCGATTGTCGAACAGAGAGACACGCCCCGTATCACGCCCGTGTCCGATACGACACGCCCGTGACCCGGCCGTGTTCTCACCAAAACACCGCCTGACGACCGTCGAGCGCAGCTCGACGAACCGAAGGGGGACACGCCCTGTGACACGCCCGTGTCACAGGCCGTGTTCCTACCAAAAGCGCTCGTCGACCAGAAACCGTCGACCACAGGGAAAAGAGCTCTACCCGAGCACGACACGCCCTGGGTCACGCCCGTGACTCAGGCCGTGTCACCCAAACTTACACAAAAAAACGAAACCTGCTAACTCCTTAGCAAAAGTTAAGGCACCAGCCTACAAGCTCAGCCACAGCAGACCACGCACAGTACATCAAACATTACAAATATTAAAGCTAACCAAAAACATTCGTCGAAACGACGCAAGAACGATCGATCCCGGACTCCGACCAGAACTCGCACCGTAGCTAAAATACCCAAGCTACGAAAACAACGGTGAGGTCGAAAACAACATCCGACGATCGCAGACTCGGGCTAACACCTCCCGAAGCCAAAACACAAGCATTTCCCTAAGAGGCCCAGCCGAGTCACCAAAACAGACTCCGGCTAACTGGGGAAAACTTGCCAACAGGCTACAACCAGGAACCTAATGAGCTAAGACCACGCTCTACAACGGCAAAGGGCCGGAAGTGCGTCATCGTAACGCCAATAAAAAATCAAACAAATCAAAGAAAAAACCGGGGCGTTACAGCTAGACCGCCCGGTCTCCAAGCTTTTGAGAGAGACCGCCAGACCGCTCGGACTACAAACAACAACAGTCTGAACACGAACCTGCTGGAAAGTAACCACTAGACTTCGCGGTCAACAACCCGCCAGACTAGACCGCCAGGCCGCCCGGTCTAATACTTCAACACTCCCACTCAAGATGGAGCATAGATATCAATCATGCCCAACTTGTCACAAATGTGGAAGAAGGAAGTAGAGACCGGTTTTGTGAAGATATCCGCCAATTCTTTGTCGGAGGTGACAAACAGAGTACAAATCTGTTCCTTCAAAACCTCTTCCCGAATGAAGTGGCAGTCGACTTCTATATGTTTTGTTCTCTCATGGAAGACCGGAATTTTGGATATGTATATAGCGGCCTTGTTGTCACAGAACATAAGAAGATGATAGTCGTAGACCTCTCCTAGGTCAAGCATGAGAGCCCGCAACCATTTTAACTCACACATGGTTGACGCCATACTCCATTATTCAGCTTCTGCACTGGATCTGGTGACAACATACTGTTTCTTGCTCTTCTAACTCACAAGATTTCCTCCAACAAAAGTACAAAAACCTGATTTGGATTTACGATCGCCTTTATCATCCGCATAGCTTGAATCTGAGCAGTCTTCAACCCTCAGATGACCATTCCTCTGAAAGATTAGACCTATGCCTGGTGCTACTTTGACATACTCTAAAATCTTCAAGGCAGACTGAAGATGGCACTCCCTGGGAGTTTGCCTAAACTGACTAACCTTGCCTACAACATAGGAGATGTTGGGTCTGGTCACCGTGAGATAGATGAGTTTGCACACCAAACATCTGTACCTCGTGACATCAGATAGAAGAGGCGAGTCATCTGTCTATGTTTTGTCTTCTCTAATAGGCATGGGAAACCGGGCCGGTTTGGCACCTGTCAAACCTGCCTCTTGTAGAAGATCAAGAGCATACTTCCATTGGGAGAGAACCAATGAGTCAAGCTTCCAAGAGATTTCTATACCCAAAAAGTATTTCGGGGAGCCCATATCCTTAGTGACCAGGTGTTGACGGAGGTGTTTCTTCATCAAGTCCACCCCAGCTTGGTCATCGCCAGCAAGAAGAATATCATCCACATACAATGCCAAAACCACCAGTCCCGAGGCGGTTTTGCGAATAAATAAGGAGTGATCGGCCGAACTCCTTGCAAAGCCGATGGTATTCACATTGCCACTGAACTTGTCGAACCACGCCCGAGGGCTCTGCTTTAGGCCATAAATGGCCTTCTTCAAACGACATACTCTTGTCTCCCCCTGAGCAACATACCCAGGAGGTTGCTCCATGTAGATGTCCTCCTGAAGATCCCCATAGAGAAAGACATTCTTGACATCAAGCTGGGAAATAGCCCAATCCCTGTTGACTGCCACAGAGAGAAGAACCCGGATGGTGCTGAGGCGAGCAACCGGAGAGAAAGTATCAAAG
The DNA here is from genome assembly GCA_039583875.1 of Platanthera guangdongensis. Taxonomy (NCBI): domain Eukaryota; kingdom Viridiplantae; phylum Streptophyta; class Magnoliopsida; order Asparagales; family Orchidaceae; genus Platanthera; species Platanthera guangdongensis. The sequence continues at coordinate 20,705,426 of CM077161.1, read as the reverse complement.
TAATCAACGCCATAAGTGTCACGACCCGCATTTTCCGCATTTGAAAATACGTCAGAGTAGAGAAACTACGCGATGTGATGCCACGCCATGCAGTGGACAACTGCAGACGCTCAGGGAACCCGTCCTCACAATTACTTCAAGTAAAAGATTTATAACTTTTTGTTAAAAACAATGCATATAAATTAATGGAGTTAATGACCGTGTCCCTCGGTCGGGTGGACTACTAGTCCATAGATGAGAAAATATATATATTTTACGGGGTGGAAAATACTGAGTTAGCTCATTTGTTAACCTACGTGTGAGTGACGGTGCAGTATCATAAAATGATGATGTGACTTCTACATTTACTATATATATATAGAAATCTTTTGTACGCTTAAAAGTAGTAGATTTAGTAGTTGAAGTCATGCTATGCCAATATTCCGGAATGTAGTTTTGTATACTTTAAAATAACTAAATGCATCCTAACATAAATCCTTCACAGAGAGTAAGAACAATCAGGTAAAAAGTAATAGCAGTAACAGCAGCAAGTAGTCCAGCACAAAAAAGTCAAAGTCTATGGGCGTCAACAACTGACACGAACCCATAGTAAAATCTGACAAGTCTAAACAAAGACAACTGCCTCAAGCTCAGAGGTGGAATCAAACGGCCGCAGACACCAGCAGCATCAGAAGCCCAACACTGTCAGATAAACCTACTACAGCTCTGATCCTGGGGCATTCAAAAGAAGAACACCTCAGAAGCAAGTCACAAGTAGTGCAAGAGTAAAAGCAGACTACACAAACCTCAAAGTGAAGGAGAATGAAAAGCGACTGCAACAAAAATGGTCAGCAGAATAAAAGTAAGCAACAGTAAAACTAGCCGAGCAAGAAAGGTTATACACATTATCAAGATAGAACAAGCACCAACAACAGAAGTTCAATCTTTCATTAATAATTACCATGCCGAGGGAGAAACCCCAACGCGCACAGTCTATCTGAGCATTAAGCATTATGCCGAGGGAGGACCCCAACGCGCACAGTTCATCTGAGTATTAAACACTATGCCGAGGGAGGACCCCAACGCGCACAGTTCATCTGAGTATAAGGCACTATGCCGAGGGAGGACCCCAACGCGCACAGTCCATCTGTATTTCCTTAGTTACATAATTGTACAAGCAGGGTTCATTTGTTTTTTTATTCATCATAAACGCAAGGGATAACCAACCAAGTGGATTACATAAGAGCATTTCAAGGTACAACAAGTGAAGTTTAATAAGAAAAACGAATAAGATTACTCAACGGTTACAATAATATGACAACCAATTTGTTTACTAATTCAATGGACTAAAATTTTGGGGTTAAGGATTTAGGGACATCAAGTCACAATTCCAGGAATAGAGGGGGGGGGGGGGGAGTTAGGATTTCAGGACAAGAATCTCAACAATCGAAACATAATAAAATCAAAGAAGTGTAGAAAAAGGGGCAAAAATTTAGAATCAAGAACAAGAGGGAGAGCAAGAGCACCACTTGCCTCGATTTACCAGAAAAACTCTCCAAATCTCCACACGTCGCGATAGGAGCCGAAATCTGGACGAAAATGTCCGAAATAATGGTTAGGGCCGAAAACCCTAACAAGAAAATCTCGAGAAACGGGGAAGAAATTACCACGAGGGCGCAGCTCTCGATGAGAGCTTTCTAGATCTACGATCGGTTGGACAATCCGAGCACCGGAGCTCCGTCGGTGGTCACCGGAAGAAGCACGGACGGAAAACCTTCTCCTCACACGCTGCTCTGGTACGAAAGGCAGGAGAAATTCTAGGTCGGCTTAAAGACTAAGAAGAAACAGAAAGTATAAATACTCAACAGCAGAGAGGACCGGGTTCAACAAAACCGGCCCGGCGGTGTCGACACCACTGTGTCGACACCCGACAGCACAACGGTGTCGACACAAATGTGTCGAAACTCGACGGCACAGTGGTGTCGACACAACTGTGTCGATACACGACGACACAGCGGTGTCTACACAACTGTGTCGACACCCGACGACACAGCGGTGTCGACACAGCTGTGTCGACACCCGACGGCTCAGCTCAACGGTGTCAACACAACCGTGTCGACATCAGATCGCTCAGCTCGACGAACCCACAGAGAAACTAACAATCGTCGAGCTCCGCTCGACGATCGTCGAACTCCAAGCAGCGCCCAGAAGAAACCAACAATCGTCGTGCTCCGCTCGACGATCGTCGACCTCCAAACAGCGCCCAGAAAGGAAAAGCGATCCTCGAGCTCCGCTCGATGATCGTCGAACCTAGACAGCACCAGAAAGGAAAAGCGACGATCGTCGAACCCAGACAGCACCAAAAGGAAAAGCGATCGTCGAGCTCCGCTCGATGATCGTCGAACCCAGACAGTAACAAAGGAAAAGCGATCGTCGAGCTCCGCTCGACGATCGTCGAACCCAGACAGTACCCAGAGAATAAAATAAAATAAAATCAAACATAATAAGGTTGGTTCGACGAAACTGGACGAGCAAGACAAAAATCAATCAATTAAGTTTTCCAAATGTGAAATTTTCCGTTCCCGCCAAAGATTCATGAATTCAGCTGACTGAATCGAAAAGACGCGAAAACGCACTATCGGCGACGTGCCATCAACTGCACGCTAAAGTAACGCCCTTACGTCATTATGACGTCCACAAGAGGAGTAAATAATGCCGAAAAAATAGGGGTGTTACAGTCACCCCTCCAAAAAGGAAGTTTCGTCCTGAAACTTGAAACACGAACGAAATAAGAGGACAGAGAACGAGACAAGACAGAAGAAGTCTTGAAACTAGAATACTAACCAGGGAGTCTAGGAGAATAGCTGAGGATGAGATTCTCTCATCGCGGATTCCAATTCCCAAGTTGCACCTCTTGCATCCTGATTTTGCCAGAGAACCTTAACCATAGGAATTGTTTTCTTTCTTAGCACACGGTCTTGCGTCTCCAGAATACGGACAGGTTCTTCAACATACGAGAGATTAGGCTGCAACTGGGGTACTGATTCAAGGACATGTCTATCACTACGAACACACTTTCGTAACTGGCTCACGTGAAACACGTCGTGAACACCAGGGAAAGAATCAGGCAACTCTAGTCTATAGGCAGAAACTCCAATGCACTCCAAAATCTGAAAAGGCCCCACATACCTGGAATCTATTTTATGGTTTCTTCCAAATCTTTTAACACCCGGCATCAGAGAGACCTTCAAAAACACCATGTCCCCAACAGCAAACTTCAGATCAACTCTGCGCTGGTTTGCATACTTCTCGTATCGCTCATGAGCTAACCTCATCTTTTCACGAATATGCATTACTAAAGTATTCATATCCTCCAGCACGTCCGGTCCGAGCAATGGCTTCTCGCCAACTTCTGCCCAAAACAGGGGTGTTCGACAACGCCTTCCATATAAAGCTTCAAAGGGCGCCATCTGCAAACTTTCCTGATAACTATTATTGTATGCAAACTCCATCAATCCGAGGCGTTTATCCCAAGGCCCACCATGGTCCAGAATGTAGCATCTAATCATATCATCCAAGATCTGGTTCACCCTCTCCGTCTGACCATTTGTCTGAGAATGATAGGTAGTAGAATACCTAAGGTCAGTACCTAGAGCTCCTTGCAAGCTTTGCCAGAAACGAGACATGAATCGGGAGTCTCAGTCTGATACAATACTCGTAGGTTAACCATGAAGTCTGATGACTTCGTCCAGATAAAGCTCAGCTATCTTTTCCATGGAATAACTAACCTTGAAAGTCACAAAGTGGGCACACTTGGTTAGTTAGTCCACGACAACCCACACTACATCATGCCCTCGGGGAGATCTAGGCAAACCGGTTATGAAATCCATGGATAAACTCTCCCATTTCCAACTCGGTATATCTAAGGGCGTTAACTTACCACCTGGCCTTCTGTGATCAGCCTTGACACGCTGACAAGTATAACATTCTGATACAAATCTTGCAATGTCATTCTTCATGCCTGACCACCAAACAATCTGCTTCAAATCTCTGTACATTTTCGTGGAGCCAGGATGATATGCAACGCTGGAACCATGCACTTCACTGCATATTTTTGATCGGATGTCCCCAACAGCGGGAATACAGTATCTGCCACGATACTTTAGGGAACCTAAGTCGTCAATTGCAAAGTCAGGTAATTCCCTTTTCTCAGTTCTACTGCGGAGGTACTGCAAGTCAGGATCGTCCTTCTGATGTAGCCTAGTGAGAGTAATCCACGAAGGCTCAACCACCTCTAGGCTACTCGGCGAAGCGCTATTCCCTACGGTTATGTCCATGAGCAAGAACTCTTCAACAAGGGATTGCACCGAGAGGTTAAAGATGTGTGCGGGCTTACGGCTCAACGCACCTGCCACAACATTAGCCTTGCCGGGATGATAAAGGATATAGACTTCGTAGTCCGCAACATACTCTAACCATCGACGCTGGCGCAAATTCATTTCCTTCTGAGTGAAGACATATTTCAAACTTTTGTTGTCCGAATAAATTTTGCACGACACTCCATACAGAAGATGTCTCCACAACTTCAAGGCATAAATGACGGCAGCAAATTCCAGGTCGTGCATAGGGTAGTTCTTTTTATGCACCTTCAATTGTCTTGATCCATACGCAATCACTTTGCCGTCCTACATCAACACGCAACTGAGTCCAACTCGCGAGGCGTCCACATAAACAGCATACTCCACTCCTTCCACTAGCAATGCCAACACGGGAGCAGAACACAAACGCCTCTTGAGCTCTTGAAAAGCTTCCTCACAAGCATCACTCCAAACAAAAGCTGCACTCTTTTGCGTAAGTCTGGTCAACGGCGCAGAGAGAATAGAGAATCCTTCCACAAATCTTCTGTAGTAACCTGCCAACCCTAAGAAGCTCCTTATCTCCTTAGGCGATGTAGGTCTCTTCCAATCCAAGACCGCAGCTATCTTTGTAGGATCCACTGAGATACCATCCTTACTTACAATGTGTCCTAGGAATGACACCTGAGATATCCAGAACTCACACTTGCTAAGCTTCGCATACAGCTTGTGCTCCCTCAGAGTAGACAAGACCAAGCGCAAGTGCAAGGAGTGCTCATCTGCATTTCTAGAATATACTAGAACATCGTCAATGAATACCACCACGAACTTATCTAGAAAATCTTTGAACACCCTGTTCATCATGTCCATAAAAGCTGACGGTGCATTCGTTAATCCAAATGACATTACCAGAAATTCAAAGTGACCATAACGAGAACGAAAAGCGGTTCGCGAAATATCTGACTCCCGGATTCTCAACTGATAGTAACCTGAATGGAGGTCAATCTTCGAGAACACGGAGCTACCACGCAACTGATCGAACAAATCATCGATCCTAGGCAACGGATATCTGTTCTTAATTGTTACCTTGTTTAGCTCTCGATAATCAATGCATAGCCTCATCGTTCCATCCTTTTTCTTCACGAAGAGCACTGGTGCACCCCACGGGGAAGAACTGGGTCTAATAAAACCGCACTGCAACAACTCATCTCGTTGAGTACGCAGCTCCTCTAACTCACGCGGCGCCATGCGGTACTGTGCCTTTACAATAGGGCGAGTGCCTGGCTCGAGGTCTATAACAAACTCCACCTCTCTCTCAGGAGGAAGTACAGGAAGTCTAACTGGGAAAACATCCGGAAACTCACACACCACAGAAATGTCCTCTACCCGAGGCTCAATCGGTGCAGCTCCTAGGATAGAAACGGAGACACAAAAATAATCACAGCCAGACTCTAGAAATTTGCGAGCACATACCGCAGAAATGATCGGAGATTCCTGACGCGGCAAACCATACACACTCATGGGCTGTCCATTGCTACCTTTGAAATCCAAGCGCTTGTGCTTGCACTGAATGACGACATCATAGCTGGACAACCAGTCCATGCCCAAAATCACGTCAAAGTCTACCAGATTTAGCACCTTCAGATCCGCAAATGCTAGAAATCCACCTAGGGAGATGGGACATTTTTGGATACCCTAGCTTGACCTCACCAACTCTCCTAAAGGAGATTTGACATTTATGGATGTGTCTAACTGGTCGAGATCCCAACGATGTCGGTCTACAAAGCTCCTCGCCACAAAAGAGTGAGTAGCACCCGAATCGATCAAAATGCGCGCCCACTTATTCTTCACCTTAAATTCACCTAAACACATAGCGCGCGCAACTAATATGCGGAAACCATAAATCTTCTAAAATAAATTACTAGCCGAGTCAGAGACTAACCTACGATCACATGAGTCGAAGGTTGGGCTTCCTCCTTGGTCAGCACATTCAACTTTCCTTTTTCCTTGTCCACGAGAGGCGGGGGCGGCGGTAAAGTCTGCAATGGAACTGCATGCAGCGCAGGCTGGCTCTACGGGCAATAAGCCCTCATGTGCCCTTTTTGGCCACAGAGGTAACAGACTCCAGCCTTCTTGCGACAATGGGCCACATCATGCCCACTCCTCTAACAAAATGAACAGACAGGACTCCCCTTGGGAGCATCCTGGATCGCATGCACCTGAGACAGCTTCTGCGCATCCAATCTCTTAAAGCACTTTTCGAAAGGGTGCCCCGGCTTAATACAGAAGCTACACACCTCTCTTCTATCCTTCTTCACAGCAGGGCTAGATTCCCTTGCACTTCCTCCATCGTCAGATTTCCTCTTGTCCTTCTTTGCAAGCGATCCCCGATTCTTCGCATTTTCTATCGCCTCAACCTTTAAAACAGCTTCGACTACTTCTGCAAAGGACTCAGACTTGTATGCGCTAATCAACTGCTGGAGGATGTATACCTCAGACCACCCAGAAAACACTTCACTCTGCCTTCTTCAGATGCTACCAGATCTGGGGCGAAATGACTGAGCTTGCCAAACTCGACCTCGTACTCACCAACAGTAAGTTGCCTCTGCTTCAGGTGTAAGAAGTTATTCATTAGGCGGTCTCGTTCGACCGATGGTAGGAACTTCTTCAGTAACATACTCTTGAATGATTCCCATGAGCACCCATCAAAAAGGATCTCTTTTTCTCTGATCCACCAACTCTTCACAAGACCCTTGAGCTGATATGCCCCAATCATCACCTTTTGATCGGGAGAAACGCCAGAGTAGGAAAACATTTCTTCCATGTCAATAATCCAGTCATCCAATGCCATGAAGTCTGCCCTACCGTCGTACGAAGGAGGTCCTAATCGCTGGAAGTGAGAAATGAAATTCATCTCAGGCGGCAGCACGACTGGGGGAACTAGAGCAGAAGGGGGAGTAGGAACAACTTGATCCACAGCAGGGCCCTGCGCTCTGGTCTGCTGCCCGACGATGACAACCAACAACGATTGTATCTGGGACTGCATGTCCACCATCTGCCTTGCCAGGGTCCCATTACTTTGCCTCAGCACTTCGATCACCGCTTCGCTCTGGGCACCAGAAGACTCACCCTCTGACTGGGGAGTTGACCTCGTCGCAACGCGCTTAGGCGGCATTCTACAGAACAAACGGATATCCAGTCAGACTTTGCCTAAGACATCACAAACTGGGAAAATATTCCCTAAACACACTGTTTCGGGTTCATATTTAACTGATACAAACAAAAGACTTATCAGTGACCTAGTGTCACGACCCGCATTTTCTCCGTATTCAAAGATACGTCAGAGTAGAGAAACTACGCGCCGTGATGCCACGCCATGCATGGGACAACTGCAGACGCTCAGGCAACCCGTCCTCACATTTACTTCAAGTAAAAGATTTATAACTTTTGGTTAAAAACAAAACATAGGAAAATTAATAGAGTTAATGACCGTGTCCCTCGGTCGGGTGGACTACTGCCCATAAGTGAGAAAATATACATCTCTTACGCGGCGGAAAATACTGAGTTAGCTCATTTGTTATCCTACGTGGGAGTGAGGGTCCAGCATCATAAAATGTTGATGTGACTTATACATTTACTATATATATATAGAAATCTTTTGTACGCTTAAAAGTAGTAGATTTAGTAGTTGAAGTCATGCCATGCCAATATTCCGGAATGCAGTTTTGTATACTTTAAAATAACTAAATGCATTCTAACATAAATCGTTCCCAGAGAGCAAGAACCATCCGGTAAAAAGTAATAGTAATAATAACGGCAAGTAGACCATCACAGAAAAACCAAAGTCTATGGGCGTCAACAACTGACACGAACCCATAGCAAAATCAGACAAGTCTAAGCAAGACAACTACCTCAACCTCAGAGGTGGGAACAAACGGCCGCAGAAACCAGCAGCACAAGAAGCCCAAGTCTGTCAGCTAAACCTGCTATAGCTCTGATCCTGAGGCATTCAAAACAAGAACACCTCAGAAGCAAGTCACAAGTAGTACAAAAGTAAAAGCAGACTACACAAACCTCAAAGTAAAGGAGAACGAAAAAGTGACTACAACAAAACGCTCAGCAGAGTAAAGGTGAGCAACAGTAAAACTAGCCTAGCAAGAAATGCTAAACACTGTAGCAAGATGAAACAAGCACCAGCAATAGAAATTTAATCTTTCATTAATAACTACTATGCTGAGGGAGAAACCCCAACGCGCACAGTTCATCTGCGTATAAAACACTATGCCGAGGGAGGACCCCAACGCGCATAGTTCATATGAGTAAAAAAATACTATGCCGAGGGAGGACCCCAATGCGCATAGTTCACCTGAATATAAAACACTATGCCGAGGGAGGACCCCAACGCGCATAGTTCATCTGAATTTAAAACACTATGCCGAGGGAGGACCCCAACACGCATAGTTCATCTCAATTTATTTTGTTACATAATTATACAAGCAGGGTTCATTTATTTTTATTTATCATCATAAACACAAGGGATAACCCACCAAGTGGACTGCACATGAGCATTTCAAGGTACAACAAGTGATATTTAATAAGAAAAATGATCAAGATGACTCGATGGTTAAAACAGCATGACAACAAGTTTGGTTACCAATTCAATGGACTAGACTTTTGGGGTTAAGGCTTAAGGGACAACAAGTCACCATTCCGAAATAGAGGGGGGGAAAAACAAGTTAGGATTTCTGGACAAGTATCTCAACAGTCGAAATATGATAACTCAACAAGTGTAGAAAAAGGGCCAAAATTTAGAATCAAGAATAAGAGGGAGAGCAAGAACACTACTTGCCTCGAATTACCGAAAAATCTCCCCAAATTTCCGCACGTCGCGATAGGAGCCGAAATCTGGACGAAAGATGTCTGAAATAACGGTTGGGGCCAAAAATCCTAGCAAGAAAAACTCGAGAAACGGGGAAGAAATTACCACGAGGGCGCAGCTCTCAACGAGAGTTTTCCAGATCTACGACCGGTTGGAAAACAACCGAGCACCGGAGCTCCGTCGGTGGTCACCGGAAGAGGCACGGACGACAAACTTCTCCGTACACGCCGCTCTGGTACGGAAGGCAGGAGAAATCTAGGTCGGCTTAAAGATAAGAAGAAGTAGAGTATAAATACTCAACAGCAGAAATGACCAGGCTTAACTACACCGGCCCGACGGTGACGACACACTACAGAACAGCGGTGTCGACACAATTGTGTCGACACCAGCCGGCAGTGTCGACACAGCTGTGTCAACACCAAACAGAACCACGGTGTCGACACACTGTGTCGACACCAGTCGGTAGTGTCGACACTGCTGTGCCGACACCCGACAGCCAGCGGTGTCGACACACTGTGTCGACACCAGTCGGCAGTGTCGACACAACTGTGTCGACACACGACAGAACCACGGTTTCGACACACTATGTCGACTCCAGTCGGTAGTGTCGACACTGCTGTGTCGACACCCGATAGCCAGCGGTGTCGACACACTGTGTCGACAACAGTCGCAGTGTCGACACAGCTGTGTCGACACCCGATAGAACCACAGTGTCGACACACTGTGTCGACACCATTCGGTAGTGTCGACACTGCTGTGTCGACACCCGGCAGCCAGCGGTGTCGACATACTGTGCCGACACCAGTCGATAGTGTCGATACTGCTGTGTCGACAACCGACAGCCAGCGGTGTCGACACACTGTGTCGACACCAGTCGGCAGTGTCAACACAGCTGTGTCTACACTCGACAGCCAGCGGTGTCGACACAACTGTGTCGACACCAGACGGCTCCGCTCGACGATCGCCAACCTCCAGTCAACGCACGGAGAATCTGCCAATCGTCGAGCTCCGCTCGACGATCGTCGAACTCGAAGCATCAACCAGAAAGGAAAAACTATCGCCGAGCTCCGCTCGACGATCGTCGAACCCAGACAATGACCAAAAGACTAAAGCGATCGTCGAGCTCCGCTCGACGATCGTCGAACCCAGGCAACACCAGAAAGAAAAGGGCAAACGTCGAGCTCCGCTCGACGGTCGTCGAACTCAGACCACGCCAGAAGGGAAGGTGATCGTCGAGCTACGCTCGACGATCGTCGAACACAGACAGTGCCAGAAAGATAACAAGGAATAAAATAACACCCAATAAGTTTGGTTCGACGAAACTGGATGAGCAAGACTAAAATCGATCAGTTAAGTTTTCCAAATGTGAAATTTCCGTTTCTGCCAAAGATTCAGGAATTCAGCCGACTGAATCGAAAAGACGCGAAAACGCACTATTGGCGACGCGCCATCAACTGCACTCTAAAGTAACGCCCTCTATGTCATTATGACGCCAACAAGAGGAGTAAAATAATGCCAAAAAAAAACAGGGCCATTACAGTCACCCCTCCAAAAAGGAAGTTTCATCCCGAAACTTGGAACACGAACGAAATAAGAGGACAGAGAACGAGATAAGATAGAAGAATTCTTGAAACTAGAATACTAACCAGGGAGACTAGGAGAACAGCTGAGGATGAGATTTTCTCATCGCGGATTCCAATTCCCAAGTTGCACCTCCTGCATCTTGATTTCGCTAGAGAACCTTAACCATAGGAATTGTTTTCTTTCTTAGCAAACGGTCTTGCGTCTCTAGAATACGGACAGACTCCTCAACGTACGAGAGATTAGGCTGCAACTGGGGTACTGATTTAAGGACATGCCGCTCACTACGGACACACTTTCGCAACTGGCTCACGTGAAACACGTCGTGAACACCAGGGAAAGAATCAGGCAACTCTAGTCTATAGGCAGAAACTCCAATGCGCTCCAAAATCTGAAAAGGCCCCACATACCTGGGATCTAGTTTATGGTTTCTTCCAAATCTTTTAACACCCGACATCGGAGAGACCTTCAAAAACACCATGTCCCCAACTGTAAACTCCAGGTCAAATCTGCGCTGGTTTGCATACTTCTCGTATCGCTCCTGAGCTAACCTCAACTTTTCACGAATATGCCTTACTGAAGTACTCATATCCTCCAGCACTTCCGGTCCGAGCAACAGCTTCTCGCCAACTTCTGTCCAAAACAGGGGAGTTCGACAACGCCTTCCATATAAAGCTTCAAAGGGCGCCATCTGCAGACTTTCTTGATAACTATTATTGTACGCAAACTCCATTAATCCGAGGCGTTTATCCCACGCCCCACCATTGTCCAGAATATATCACCTAAGCATATCCTCCAAGATCTGATTCACTCTCTCCGTCTGACCATTTGTTTGAGGATGATAGACAGTAGAATACCTAAGGTCAGTACCTAGAGCTCCTTGTAAGCTTTGCCAGAATCGAGACATAAATTGAGAGTCTCGGTCTGACACAATACTCGTAGGTACACCATGAAGTCTAATAACTTCGTTTAGATAAAGCTCAGCTATCTTTTCCATGGAATAACTAATCTTGAAAGGCACAAAGTGGGCACACTTGGTTAGTCTGTCCACGATGACCCACACTACATCATGCCCTCGGGGAGATCTCGACAAACCAGTAATGAAATCCATGGATAAACTCTCACATTTCCAAGTCGATATATCCAAAGGCGTTAACTTACCTCCCGGCCTTCTGTGATCAGCCTTGACACGCTGGCAAGTATAACATTCTGATACAAATCTTGCAATGTCATTCTTTATGCCTGACCACCAAACAATCTGCTTTAAATCTCTATACATTTTTGTGGAGCCAGGATGATATGCAACACTAGAACCATGCGCTTCGCTGCATATTTTTGATCGGATGCCCCCAACAGCAGGAATACAGTATCTGCCACGGTACTTTAAGGTACCTACGTCGTCAATTATAAAGTCAGGTAATTCCCTTTTCTCAGTTCTACTGCGGAGGTGCTGCAATTCAAGATCGTCCTTCTGATGAAGCCTAGTGAGAGTAATCCACGAAGGCTCAACTACCTCAAGGCTACTCGGCGAAGCGCTATTCCCTACGGTTATGTCCATGAGCAAGAACTCTTCAACAAGGGATTGCACCGAGAGGTTAAAGATGTGTGCGGGCTTCCGGCTCAACGCATCTGCTACAACGTTAGCCTTGCCGGGATGATAAAGGATATCGACTTCGTAGTCCGCAACATACTCTAACCATCGACGCTGGCGCAAATTAAGTTCCTTCTGAGTAAAGACATATTTCAAACTTTTGTGATCCGAATGCATTTTGCATGACACTCCATATAGAAGAGGTCTCCACAATTTCAAAGCATAAATTACGGCAGCAAATTCTAGATCATGCGTAGGGTAATTCTTTTCATGCACCTTCAATTATCTTGATCCATATGCAATCACCTTGCCGTCCTGCATCAACACGCAACCGAGTCCAACTCGCGAGGCGTCCACATAAACAACATACTCCACTCCTTCCACTGGCAATGCCAACACGGGAGCAGAACACAAACACCTCTTGAGCTCTTGAAAAGCTTCCTCACAGGCATCGCTCCAAACAAAAGCTGCGCTCTTTTGTGTTAGCCTGGTCAACAATGCAGAGAGAACAGAGAATCTTTCCACAAATCTTCTGTAGTAACCTGCCAAGCCTAAGAAGCTCCTTATCTCCTTAGGCGATGTAGGTCTCTTCCAATCCAGAACCGCAGCTATCTTTGCAGAATCCATTGAGATACCATCCTTACTTACAATGTGTCCTAGGAAAGACACCTGAGATATCTAGAACTCACACTTGCTAAGCTTCGCATACAGCTTGTGCTCCCTCAGAGTAGACAAGACCAAGCGTAAGTGCAAGGCGTGCTCATCTACATTTCTAGAATATACTAGGACATTGTCAATGAACACCACCACGAACTTATCCAAAAAATCTTTGAACACCCTATTCATCATGTCCATAAAAGCTGACGGTGCATTCGTTAATCCAAATGACATCACCAGAAATTCAAAGTGACCATAACGAGAACGAAAAGCGGTTCGCGGAATGTCTGACTCCCGAATTCTCAACTGATGGTAACCTGAACGGAGATCAATCTTCGAGAACACGGAGCTACCCCGCAACTGATCGAACAAATCATCGATCCTAGGCAACGGATATCTGTTCTTAATTGTTACCTTGTTTTGCTCTCGATAATCAATGCATAGTCTCATCGTTCCATCGTTTTTCTTCACGAAGAGCACTGGTGCACCCCAGGGGGAAGAGCTGGGTCTAATAAAACTGCACTGCAATAACTCATCCAGTTGAGTACGCAGCTCCTCTAACTCACGCGGCGCCATGCATTACAGTGCTTTTGCAATAGGGCGAGTGCCAGGCTCGAGGTCTATAACAAACTCCACCTCTCTCTCAGGAGGAAGTCCAGGAAGGGTAACTGGAAAAACATCCGGAAACTCACACACCATAGAAATGTCCTCAACCCGAGGCTCAACCGGTGCAACTCCCAGGACAGAAATGGAGACAAGAAAAGAATCACTGCCACACTCTAGAAATTTACGAGCACGTAACGCAGAAATGATCGAAGATTCCTGACGCGGCAAACCATACACACTCATGGGCTGGCCATTGCTACCTTTGAAATCCAAGCGCTTGTGCTTGAACTGAATGACGGCATCGTAGCTGGACAACCAGTCCATGCCCAAAATCACGTCAAAGTCTACCAGATCTAGCACCTTCAGATCCGCAAATGCTAGAAATCCGCCTAGGGAGATGGGGCATTTTTGGATACCCTGGCTTGACCTCACCAACTGTCCTGAAGGAAATTTGACATTTATGGAGGTGTCTAACTGGTCGAGAGCCCAACAATGACGGTATACAAAACTCCTTGCCACAAAAGAGTGAGTAGCACTCGAATCAAACAAAACGCGCACCCACTTATTCTTCACCTTAAATTCACCTAAACACACAGCGCGCGCAACTAATATGCAGAAACCATATATCCACTAAAAGAAATTACTAGCCGAGTCAGAGACTAACCTGCAATCACTTGAGTCAATGATTGGGCTTCCTCCTTGGTCAGCACATTCAGCTTTCCTTTTCCCTTGTCCGCGAGAGGCGGGGGCGGCTGTAAAGTCTGCAATGGAACTGAATGCAGCGCGGGTTGGCTCTGAGGGAAATTAGCCCTCATGTGCCCTCTTTGGCCACAGAGATAACATGCTCCCGCCTTCTTGCGACAACGGGCCACATCATGCTCACTTCTCTGACAATAAGAACAGAGAGGACTCCCTTTGGGAGCATCCTGGATCGCATGCACCTGAGACAGCTTCTGCGCATCAAATCTCTTAAAACTCTTATCGAGAGGGTGCCCTGGCTTACTACAGAAGCTACACACCGCTCTTCTATCCTTCTTCACTGCAGGGCCAGATGCCCTTGCACTTCCTCCATCGTCAGATTTTGTTGGAACACCCTATTACTAATTTGGGTCAGGATCACTATGTCTCTAGGAACCTTTGCTTGACCATCTGTATAGCTTAATAGGTCAATTAGAATTGAGTCTAAGGGTTAGAAGTCTAGGTTTGGAAGCTGCTCTAAAGACTAGGATTCTCTGACTGAAGACTAAGTCATATCGTCGAGCTCAGCACGACGATTCGTCGAACTCCGGTCGACGATCGTCTAGCTCAACTTCGACAGATCGTCGAACTCCATTCGACGATCGCTGAGCTCAACCTCTTTATATCATCGAACTCCATTCGACGATCGGTGAGCTCAGGTCGACGATTTTGACTATGCTTTGGATGTTTATCTCTGAGCTCAGTTCGATGATCTTTGAGCTCAGATCGACGATATTTTGCTGCTTAAGATTTCCTGATCGCTGAGCTCAGCTCGACGATAGCAGAGCTCAGTTCGACGATTTCAGATAACTTCCAGAATTCAAATTCAAAATCAGTTAGGAGTTATTCTGCAATTAATTCAGAGATTTGCTAGCCGTTTTCATTCAATTCTGGACCAAGTTTCAAGGGATTTTTCAAGGAATGTTTCTGTGGACTTTCCTCCAGAAGAGATTATGCAATTAAGGATGCAATTAATGCAGGTCAACGACTATACTTGACAGAGAATGTCATTCTATTCTGACCAGAGAATAAAAGACAGGATTTTTGAATCTCTCACATAGAGAACACACAATACAGAGAGAGAGATACTGTCTACAGAGATACTCTCAAAAATCTTCTGTCTCAAAGAATTCTGAAGAACACTCATCCAAGGAGACCAAGTTTTCAAATCTTCAGATCTCTTTAGTTTTCAAAGTGTTCAAGGCCAACATATTTTCAAGACTCCAGACACTCAACATTTCAGCTATTGCTGAAATCATCCATTGCTGGAGTTCAATCTTTGAAGGCCTATCACCTTCAGCAAAGCTTTTCTTCCTGAAGATTTCAAGGATTCAGGGGGAGCTTTGACATCAATCCACATAGTCTTCTCAGTTGTTTGAGAAAGAGAAGACTTCCATCACTCTCTCACCCCCACTCTGTAAAGGGTTTTTCAAACTCCCTTCAAAAGTTTGAACTTGGTTTTTGAGCACCTTGTCAAAAGCTCATTGGTGGCAAGACACCTGATCAAAAAATCTGCTTTGGTTTTTGAGCACCTTATCAAAAGCTCATTGGTGCCCAGGACACCTGATCAACTCATCCTGCAGTAGATTCCTACTTAGGGTGGTAGAAGAGTGGATGTACCCAAGTTTGGGGAACCACTATATTTCCTTGTGTCTTCTGGTTTTGCTTGTGTTTATGTTTGTTTCTGGCCTTGATTTTTCTGTGCTTAGTTTTTGCTTTGCTTAGTGCTGTGATTAGATTTATTTTTGCTTCCCTGCTCACACATATTACAACAATTGTTGTAAAAGTTTGTAAAAGTTTCTAAAGCACCATATACTCTATTCACCCCCTCTAGAGTATATCAGATCTAGTTGCACTTTCAATTGGTATCAAAGCGAGGTTGGTTAAACATACCATACCTGATTGGTTGTACAGGCTAACACCTGAACCCAAAGATCCCAAACTAGATCTGTTTTTCTTCTGTAGTGTATTATTAGATTTTGTTTGCACAAATCATGGCCCAAAACAAAGATTATGCTAGCACCAGACCTCCAGTGTGCAATCTTTCCAAGTTTGCACTTTGGAAGGCAAGGATTAGACTTTACATGAATTCTATTGACGAAGATATCTTCAACTCTGTTTTGACAGTGTGTCCAAGACCCCCAGAGAGCACAAGCGCAAATGCTGTGCCACCTCCATTAGGAATAGATGCTGACATCAAGAGATGGAAGGTAGCTGATGCTAAGGCTATGAACATCCTAGCCCAGAAAATGTCAGATGACATATTTCAAAAGGTAGCTGAATGCAATTCAGCCAAGGAAATTTGGGACAATCTCTCAGAAATACTCTCAGGCTCAGCTGATGAGAGAAAGGACAGAAGATCCCATCTTATCTCCCAATATGAGAATTTCAAGAAGGGAGAGACTGAGTCAGTGGGAGACATGTACAACAGACTAAGTCTAATTGTCAGTGAACTAAGGATATTGGACAAAGAGATCTCTCTAATTGAACTCAATGACAAGATCCTAATGTGCTTCCCCAGCACTTGGATTTCAAGAATCTGGCCAATTAAGGATGCCAGAAGTCTGAATGAGATCACCACTGAAGCTTTGTTGGGTAAGCTCAAATCTTATGAGCTACTCATCAAGAATAGAGAGGAAGAACAGAAGGCTACTTCACCAGCCACAAGGAAAGAGAAGACCATAGCATTCAAGGCAACTGAGGATCTGCCTGAAGATAAAGCCACAGGCAATGATGAACTACTCAGCTTGTTGGCCAAAAGATTCTACAAAATGGCCAGAAAGGACTTCAGAAGAAGATCATACAAGGAGCAGGATAAGCCAAGGTATGACAAGTCCATTGGTAATAATAAAGACATTATTTGCTTTGATTGCAGGAAACCAGGGCACATAGTTCCTGACTGTCCAGAGAACAAGAACAAGAACAGAAGGGACATAAAAGAAAGAAGAAAGGAGAAAGACTACAAAAGGAATGGAAATGACAAACCTTCCTCAAGCAAAAATAAGCATACAAGAAAAGGGTTTGTTGCTGAATCCTAGAGTGAGACAGAAGAGGAGTCAGAAGCCTCATCCAGCTCCAGTGATGATGAGGATGATGCAGAAGAAAAGGAGTTCTGCATGATGGCAATCAATGCCTCACATCATAACTCAGAAGAAGAGGAGTCAGAGTCAGACTCAGAGACTCAACCTGAAGAAGATCAGGTAATTGGTTCTTTTGATTTTAGTTCAGAAGATTTTAAATCTGAATTTAAAGCACTGTGTTTAGACCTGCTAAAGTCTGAGAAAGAGATTATCTCTCTCAGAAATCAATTATCTGAACACAATGCTCTAAAGTCAGAAAACCTCAAACTCTCTCAGGAGTTGGAGTGCTGTAGGGAACAGATAGCTTCACTGAAAAGTGAGCTCTCTGAGGCCAAGAAGCTTGAAGAATCCCTTAATTGGAGAAGCATCAAGCTGATGGACATCACAAGCACAGTGAACTCTAGATTTAACAGTACACTGGGCTTGGGTGCATCATCCAACCAACCTATAGTCCTAACAACTCCCATCAAATTCATTTCTGACAAAGGAAAGGGAGTTGTAGAGGTTGCTAGGAAAAATTCTGATCTGCCTCAGAAAACCAAGTCCCAGCAGAAATCATCGAACAGAGATCGACGATCGCTGAATGAAGATCGATGATCGCCGAACGCAGCTCGACGATCTCAGAAAAAATCATCGAACGCTGATCGACGATCTCAGCCAAAGTCGTCGAACGCAGGTCGACGATCTCAAGTGCCTGATCTCACCCATAGTCGACCGTCGAACGGAGCTCGACTATCTGACCCAAGATCATCGAACGCAGCTCCAAGATCGTCGAACAGAGGTCAGAGCTCTGGAAAATTTTTCAACGGCAAATCAAAATTGAATCCTAAGAGTTCTTCATCCCAAATCTATAACCCTTATACTGAATGGATTTTACCTCTAAGGAGATATCATCCTGAAGGATATAAGAGTCAACCTGGGATGTCTTTCATTTCTGAATTTAAAGGTTATCAACCTAGGCCCAAGGTAAACTGGGTCAAAAACAAATAAATTGTCTTATGTGCCGGTGAAGACCTATCCAACATTTAACCAGCAATGGTACTTGGATAGTGGGTGCTCTAAGCACATGACAGGGAACAAGGACAGCCTCACATCCTTCAGAGCCAAGCTTGGACCCAAAGTTATCTTTGGTGATTCAAACTTTGGACAGACTAAAGGATATGGTGCAGTCCAGATTGGTTCAGTAACTTTCAAGAAGGTAGCTTTTGTAGAAGGACTGAAGCACAACCTAATTAGCATCAGTCAGCTGTGTGATGAAGGCTACCAGGTGACCTTCAGTAAAGCCTTATGCAAAATCAAGTCAGAGGACAACACAACAGTGTTGACAGGTAAAAGGAAAGGTAACATCTATCTAGTAGACTTTCTTTCAACTAATGTAGATATTTGCTTGTTTAACTCTGTCTGTAAACCAAATGTTTTATGGCATAAGAGATTAGGACACCTAAACCTTAGAACTATTGCTAGGCTATCCAAGGACAACCTTGTTAGAGGACTACCTTCTGGCCCCTACAAGAAGGAAGGACTCTGCAGGGCTTGTCAATTAGGCAAGCAAACTAAAAACAGTTTTAAGTCACTTAATAAGAGTGATTCACCTAGGATATTGTATCTGTTACACATGGATCTCTTTGGACCCATCACAGTACAAAGCCTAGGAGGGAAATCCTACACTTTAGTAGTTGTAGATGACTTCTCTAGATTCACTTGGGTGTTCTTTCTAAGGAAGAAGTCTGATAACTTTAAGTGTCTGACAGAGTTTCTTAAATATATACAGATTGAGTTCAATACTCACATTGCCCTGATCAGAAGTGATCATGGGACAGAGTTTGATTCTCTTCTTATGCAAGAGTTCTGTCAGAGTGAAGGGATCAGACATACTTTCTCAGCTCCTAGAACTCCTCAGCAAAATGGGGTAGCTGAAAGGAAAAATAGAACCCTTATTGAATCTGCCACCACATTGTTGTCAGATGCTCATCTACCTCTATCCTTTTGGGCAGAGGCAGTGAACACCTCCAACTATGTGTTGAACAGAAGTCTGATACATAAACTAAAGGGAAAGACTCCCTATGAATTACTCAAAGGGAAGAAACCTAAAGTTGACTATTTTAGAGTCTTTGGTTGTATTTGCTATATTCATAATAATGACAAGAAATATCTAGGAAAATTTCAAGCCAAAGCTGATGAAGGAGTGTTTCTGGGATACTCCATGATCAGCAAGGCCTATAGGGTCTATAATAAGTCATCTTTGAAAATTGAGGAATCTGTTCACATTTCATTTGATGAAACTAACATGTCCTTCAAGGAGAAGATTTCTTCTACCATAGAACCTTTGCAGGAACACTCTCTAGTTGAAGACTTGAACAGGTTACAGGTTACTCAAGAGGATGAAAGCAGTGAAGATGAAGGGAATGCTCAACACATTGAAGCACAACTTGAAGAGCCAGTTGTTGTACCACAAGAGGAAACAACAACACAGGTTGGTGAACAATCAACACCCCCTGTTGATTTAGTAACATCAAGAGACCATCCAATTTCCCAAATAATTGGAGAAATCTCAGCTGGTGTGCAAACCAGAAATCAGGTCAACCAAAACCTGTTGCACACCTGCTTCCTATCTCAAATTGAACCTCAGTCCATTCAAGATGCAGAGCAAGATCCACACTGGATCATTGCAATGCAAGAGGAGTTGCATCAATTTGAGAGGAACAAAGTATGGGAACTAGTGCCAAAGCCTAAGGATCATTCCATTGTTGGAACAAAATGGGTATTCAGAAACAAACTGGATGATCAAGGAGTAATTATAAGGAACAAGGCAAGACTAGTTGCTCAGGGATACTCTCAAGAAGAAGGAATTGACTACGACCAGACCTTTGTACCAGTTGCAAGACTAGAAGCCATCAGGATATTTCTAGCTTATGCAGCTCACAAAGGCTTCAAAGTATATCGGATGGATGTCAAAAGTGCTTTCTTGAATGGAGACATCAAAGAGGAAGTCTATGTCAGACAACCTCCAGGTTTTATCTCTCCAACTTATCCTGATTATGTTTTTAGACTGAACAAAGCATTATATGGTCTCAAGCAAGCTCCTAGAGCATGGTATGAGACCCTAACATGCTTTTTTTGGAGAATGGTTTTATAAGGGGTAGAGAAGACCAAACTCTTTTTATTAAAACCCATAAGTCTCATACCCTACTAGTACAAATTTATGTAGACGATATCATTTTTGGTTCTACTGACTCAAAATTGTGCAGAAGGTTTTCTAACCTGATGCATTCTAAATTTGAGATGAGTAGCATGGGTGAGCTATCCTTCTTCCTAGGATTGCAAGTCAAGAAACATGCTGAAGGCATCTTTATTTCTCAAACCAAATATGCAAATGAATTGGTTAAGAAATTTGGTATGTCTGAGGCATCTTGTATGAAAACACCCATGCCTACCAATGCTGTATTGGATGCTGATGAACATGGGAAACCTGTTGATCAGACAACATATAGAGCAATGATTGGCTCTCTACTGTATCTTACATCTAGTAGACCAGATATAATGTTTGCTACATGTATATGTGCTAGGTTCCAAGTAAGCCCTAGAGAGTCACACCTCACTTTAGTAAAGAGGATTCTCAGGTATGTTAAAAGTTGTCCAAATCTAGGTCTCTGGTATCCAAAAGATTCAGCATTTGAGTTAACTGGATTCTCTGATGCTGATTATGCTGGATGCAGAATTGACAGGAAAAGCACCAGTGGAACTTGTCAGTTCCTTGGTGACAGACTTGTCTCTTAGTTTTGTAAGAAACAAACATCTGTGTCAACTTCAACTGCTGAAGCTGAATATATGGCTGCTGGCAGTTGTTGTTCACAAATCTTGTGGATTCAAAACCAACTCCTAGACTATGGTTACAACTTAGAGAAGTCTAAAATCTTTTGTGACAATACAAGTGCTATTTCCATAGCTCAAAATCCAGTCCTCCATAGTAGGACAAAACACATAGAGATTAGACATCACTTCTTAAGGGATAATGTTGAAAAGAATAAAATTGAATTACAATATATCCCAACTGATCTGCAAAGGGGAGATATTTTCACCAAGCCCTTGGATGAAAAGAAACACACCTTCTTCCTAAATCAGCTAGGCATGTTAGATGGAGGAAGCCTTAAATAATCTCCAAGATTTTGAAAGCTCAAAATTTGACCAAGACTAGGCAAACTTTCGGATTTTTCTTAGTGTCTAGAATTTTTCTGATCTCTGAACTGCGCTCGACGATTTGCCCCAAGATCGTCGAACGGAGATCGACGATTTCCAAAATCGTCGAACTGAGTTCAGCGCCTCTCAGATAGTATGAACTATCTCTTCCGGTCAACGATCGTCGAACGGCGCTCGACGATTATGTTCACTGAACGATCGTCGAACGAAGCTCGACACTTTCCAATATTGTCGAACGGAGATCGACGATGTTGAAGTCTCTTCAGATTCCTTTAGGAGCCTCGATCGTCGAACTGAGGTCAACAATCTTTCCATTTCTGCGTCGAACCCTAATATAAAACTCATTTTTCGCCGTCGTTCTCTTTTGCGCTTTCGATTTCTCTGCAAGAATTTTCTTTCCCTCCAAACAGTTCTACGCTTGGTCATTTTGTTTGTTGAGTTTTTGCAGGTACAATGGCTGTGTCAGTTGCTGTCCTAGCTGCAATGAAGTTTGATGCAGGTTTTGACATTGATATAGAATCTTTCAGCACCACTGACAAGGTTTTCCAAGATATACTGGGCTTGTTCCAGGATCAGAATCTGACTGCCCTCATGACCACCAGGATCAAGTTAGCTTCTGATGAAATCAAGGAGTGGGTTTATACTGCCCATAATCAAGATAACAGCACTATAGTTGGGTCAATAGCTGGAAATCAGGTACCCTTGACCCCAACCATTCTTTCAGAGGTTTTTGAGTTGAGAAATGGAGAAGAATCTGCTGAGTTATCTGGAGAAGAGTATTCTGACCTGCTTGCCAGGATGGGTCATCCAGAGGGAAACCCTAGCAAGCTCTTCAAGAGGAATCTGTCTGTTGAATATAGGTTCCTGACAGATGTGGTAGGAAAAGTGCTCCTGGCAAAGCACTCAGCCCATGATACAATATCCAGACATCAGATCTGTCTTATGGGAGCTCTTGTGGATAAGAAAACTCTGAACTGGGGAGAGGTCTTCTTTGACCTAATCAAAAAGAAAATAAACAAGAGTTTTGTTAATTTTGGTAGAATTATTGGAGTTTTTCTGCAGACCAGGTGCCCTGCCTTGCTGGTCTCCTCTGGAGTTCATATCAATGCCTCCAAGAGACTAACCTGTGCCCTATTTGGAAAGTGGGACAGGCAAATCAGTAAGCCTAGCAGGCCCTCCTCTAGTGCCCCTTCAGGCACAAGGACTCAAAGAGTCACTCCCCCACAGGTCTCTGCTCCTGCAGATGACCTGGCTGCTGCTGTTGCTCCTCCTCCTCCTCCTATTCCATCCCTTCCCCCACCATCCACCATTCCAGCTCCATCCACCATCACCATATCTAGCCCATCTCCAACATCAACTCCATCTCCAAAACCCACTCTACCTCCACCAAAAGAACAATTCCACTCACTGTTCTCCTACCCTCCACCTGATGTCACCTCCTCACCCTCTATTCCATCTTTCACCCTACTGGATGATTCCTTTATGGATGATTCCCCATCATATCCTCCTGAGTTACCCTCCTCCTCCACTTCATTCCAAGACCTCCTACACCACATCATAGATCAACCAACATTCACCCCATCCATCTCCATTCCCCTGTCCTCCATCTTCACCCTACCAACACCTCAGCCATCCATACCAACATTCTCCAGCCCTTCCCTTCCAGCATCCCCTGCTGCTTCCATACCATCTACCTCTGCTCCAGCTGTTGAGCAAGTAGACCTCTCAGCCCTAGCTGACCGGTTGTATGAGTTACTTGCCCCCAGGCTAACTCTACTATTGGAGACCTCCTTGGCTCCTCTACACCTGTCAGTGGCAGCTCTTTCTGCCAGGCTCTCCTCCCTCTTCCCTCAGGCAGCACCTACAGCAGTGTGCCTTGATCCAGATGTATCTGCATCTAGGTAGGGGGAGATGCCATATAAAGAAAGCCTTCATGCTGTTGCTGCTGCTATTTCTGTGACTGCTGCTCCTCCTCCTGTTGCTGTTGCTGTGCCTCCAGAGAGTCAGATTTCAACTCCAGTTCTGGCAATAGACCTCAGGTCCTTGCTATCTGCTTTTGACTCTGCTTACTTTAGCTATCTGCCAGAGGTCCATGCTGTCCAGCCTCCAGAAGACTTATCCAAGGCACTTGTGCCTTTTTCTTGCTGTGACCCTAGCATGATCTCCTCCTTTGTAAATTCAGTCATTGCTGCTGCTTCTCCTGAAGAAAGGATTGCTGATTTTGCTGCTTCTGAGAATGTTGATGCTGCTGCTGAAGTTCTTACTGCTTCTGATGAGCCAATCTCCAAGGACATTCTGATGTCAGAGGCCACTGATTTTGAGCCTTCTGCAGTCTTTGATGTTGCTCCTGCTGTTTCTGTTGTTGTTAATGAATCTGCTGTATCTGCTGTTGTCAGTGAAGTTACTGTTGTTGTCACTTGTCTAGAGCCAACTGCTGCTGCTGTTGTTGCACCTTCTCCATCTGCTGCTATCCCTGCTGTTACCATCTCAACACCTGCTGCTGCTGCTGCTGTTTCCACTTCTGCCTCATCTGCCTCTGTTCAGCTAAAGAAAGATTTGATGAAGAAAATAGATGCTCTATATGATGAACAGAGCTCTGAATCTGATGAATTCAAAACAGACTCTGATGACTCATCTGCTACCATTGCCAGAAAAAGGAAGGCAAGGAGCAAAGCAATGAAAAGGGTTCCTCCTGCTAAAGTTAAGGATAACAATGATATCCCTTATTATATCCTTCATAATTGCCCAATCTCTGAACATTGGATGCAGTATTCCAAGAACCAGCTGAAAGCCATGAAGAAAAAGAGGAAATATGAGAAGGGTTCATCCCCATTCCAGCACTCTCATCCTCCTCCACCACCTCCTCCCAATGCAGGTGCAGGTGGAAGCTCTGCAAGTCAACCCCCAGCTAGAAGCCAGGCTCCCTATCAACCTCATGCCAGATCCTATCAAAGGGAAAGCCAATCCAGGGGTTCACATTCTAGGAGAGGAGGATATAGAGGCAATCAGAGAGATATGCAAGTATATTCTAAAGGGTACTCCAGGCAGCACCCATATTCTAGGGGAGGACATATTTCATCTGATACATCATCAGGTCCTTTCCCTTACAAGCTTAAAGAGACTGTATCTTCCAGGCCTCCTCAAGACAATCCTTCCAACAGGTATGAGCCACCTGTACCTTTTGAGGACCCTGAAAATAATCCATCTGCTTGGACTGCCAGGATAAAGGAATTGGGTGCACTGGATCAGATTAAGAAGGCCAGAGAACAAGGAATAGATTCTTCCAACATTTCAATAATGTCTGAGCAAAGACAGAAATAATTAGAGAGATATGCTTCCAGTAAATTCTTTGATGCTGAGAGATACATGGAATTACATCCTGCAGCTGTGGTTCCCAGGCCTACAAAGCAAACTTATTTCGGTGCAGCAGATGACACCAGGTCCAACAAGGAAGCCCTAAATCCTAACAGAGAAATTAAAATGGTTAAAGGCAAAGAGAAGAAGTGACATTGTAAGGTGACAATTTCTGGAACTTCTGATTATCTGGATGCTATATATATATCTCTGTGATGTTTCTGCATGTCTAGCTGTTGCTTTTATGTTTTTCTGATTGTATGTTGTTATTTAAAGCTTTTCCAAAGTCTGTAAATAGTAATCCTAACCCAAATAGGGGGAGATTGTTGGAACACCCTATTACTAATTTGGGTCAGGATCACTATGTCTCTAGGAACCTTTGCTTGACCTTTTGTATAGCTTAATAGGTCCATTAGAATTGAGTCTAAGGGTTAGAAGTCTAGGTTTGGAAGCTGCTCTAAAGACCAGGATTCTCTGTCTGAAGACTAAGTCATATCGTCGAGCTCAGCACGACGATTCGTCGAACTCCGGTCGACGATCGTCTAGCTCAACTTCGACAGATCGTCGAACTCCATTCGACGATCGCTGAGCTCAACCTCTTTATATCGTCGAACTCCATTCGACGATCGGTGAGCTCAGGTCGACGATTTTGACTATGCTTTGGATGTTTATCTCTGAGCTCAGTTCGACGATCTTTGAGCTCAGATCGACGATATTTTGCTGCGTAAGATTTCCTGATCGCTGAGCTCAGCTCAACGATAGCAGAGCTCAGTTCGACGATTTCAGATAACTTCCAGAATTCAAATTCAAAATCAGTTAGGAGTTATTCTGCAATTAATTCAGAGATTTGCTAGCCGTTTTCATTCAATTCTGGACCAAGTTTCAAGGGATTTTTCAAGGAATGTTTCTGTGGACTTTCCTCCAGAAGAGATTATGCAATTAAGGATGCAATTAATGCAGGCCAACGACTATACTTGACAGAGAATGATATTCTATTCTGACCAGAGAATAAAAGACAGGATTTTTGAATCTCTCACATAGAGAACACACAATACAGAGAGAGAGATACTGTCTACAGAGATACTCTCAAAAATCTTATGTCTCAAAGAATTCTGAAGAACACTCATCCAAAGAGACCAAGTTTTCAAATCTTCAGATCTCTTTAGTTTTCAAAGTGTTCAAGGCCAACATATTTTCAAGACTCCAGACACTCAACATTTCAGCTATTGCTGAAATCATCCATTGCTGGAGTTCAATCTTTGAAGGCCTATCACCCTCAGCAAAGCTTTTCTTCCTGAAGATTTCAAGGATTCACGGGGAGCTTTGACATCAATCCACATAGTCTTCTCAGTTGTTTGAGAAAGAGAAGACTTCCGTCACTCTCTCACCCCCACTCTGTAAAGGGTTTTTCAAACTCCCTTCAAAAGTTTGAACTTGGTTTTTGAGCACCTTGTCAAAAGCTCATTGGTGGCAAGACACCTGATCAAAAAATCTGCTTTGTTTTTGAGCACCTTATCAAAAGCTCATTGGTGCCCAGGACACCTGATCAACTCATCCTGCAGTGGATTCCTACATAGGGTGGTAGAAGAGTGGATGTACCCAAGTTTGGGGAACCACTATATTTCCTTGTGTCTTCTGGTTTTGCTTGTGTTTATGTTTGTTTCTGGCCTTGATTTTTCTGTACTTAGTTTTTGCTTTG
The DNA here is from genome assembly GCA_039583875.1 of Platanthera guangdongensis. Taxonomy (NCBI): domain Eukaryota; kingdom Viridiplantae; phylum Streptophyta; class Magnoliopsida; order Asparagales; family Orchidaceae; genus Platanthera; species Platanthera guangdongensis. The sequence continues at coordinate 20,678,710 of CM077161.1, read as the reverse complement.
CTTAGTGCTGTGATTAGATTTATTTTTGCTTCCCTGCTCACACATATTACAACAATTGTTGTAAAAGTTTGTAAAAGTTTCTAAAGCACCATATACTCTATTCACCCCCTCTAGAGTATATCAGATCTAGTTGCACTTTCAGATTTCCTCTTGTCCTTCTTCGCAAGCGATCCCCGATTCTTCGCATTTTCTATCGCCTCAACCTTTAAGGTAGCTTCAACTACTTCTGCAAAGGTCTCAGACATGTAGGCGCTAACCAAATGCTGGATGTCATACCTCAGACCACCCAGAAAGCGCTTCACTCTGCCTTCTTCAGATGCTATCAGATCTGGGGCGAAACGACTGAGCTTGCCAAACTCAACCTCGTACTCACCAACAGTGAGTTGCCGCTGCTTCAGGTGTAGGAAGTTATTCATAAGGTGGTCTCGCTTGACCGATGGTAGGAACTTCTTTAGTAACATACTCCTGAACGATTCCCAAAGCACCCATCAGAAAGGTTCTCTTTTTATCTGATCCACGAACTCTTCGCAAGACCTTTGAGTTGATATGCCGCAATCATCACCTTTTGATCGGGGGAGACGCCAGAGTAGGAAAATGTTAGAAAGTAGCGAAAAAGAGAGAACAAGCGGATAAGCTTTTGAAAAATTGAAATTTTATTATCCAAAAAAGGTATCTATTACAAATGTATGCCCTCCTTTATATAGAATGGAGGAGAGATGAGAGAATACAAATAAGAGATGTGGGACTATAATTTACAGGACTAAGCGGACTATACAAAACAAACCGCACAAGCCGCGCGGTTAGACAGCAGGGCTAACCGCACGGCTACCACCAGAGAGGAAGAGAGACTGCCAGGGTAGACCGCCAGACCGCCCGGTCTCCAAGACGTCTGAGACAAACCGCCAGACCGCGCGGTCTTCAACCCGCCAGGACAAACCGCCAGACCGCCCGGTCACCAACTTCAACACTCCCCCTCAAGCTGGAGCATATATATCGATCATGCCCAGCTTGTCGCAGATGTGGAAAAAGGAAGCGGACACCGGCTTGGTGAAGACATCTGCCAACTCGTTGTCGGAATTGACAAATGGAGTGCAAATCTTTTTCTTCAATATTTCTTCCCGAATAAAATGACAGTCGACTTCTATGTGTTTTGTTCTCTCATGAAAGACCGGATTTTTGGAAATGTGTATCGCGGCCTTATTGTCACAGAACATAGGAAGAGGATAGTTGTAAACCTCTCCTAAGTCAAGCATGAGAGCCCGCAACCACTTTAACTCACATGTAGTCGATGCCATGCTGCGATATTCCGCCTCTGCACTAGACCTGGAAACGACAGACTGTTTCTTGCTCTTCCAACTCACAAGATTGCCTCCAACAAATGTGCAGAAACCTGAAGTCGATTTGCGGTCCCCTTTGTCATCCGCATAGCTTGAATCAGAATACGCTTCAACCCTAAGGTGACCATTTTTCTGAAATAGGAGTCCTTTCCCTGGAGCAGCTTTAATATACTCTAATATCCTCAGAGCAGATTGTAGATGACACTCCCTCAGAGCTTGCATGAACTGGCTCACCTTGCCAACAGCATAAGAGATGTCGGGTCTGGTTACCGTGAGATATATGAGCTTGCCCACCAGATGTCGGTATCTCGTAAGATCGGAGAGAAGAGGTGAGTCATCTGTCCAAGTTTTGTCTTCTCCAACAGCCATAGGACAACGTGCAGGTTTAGCACCAGTCAGTCCTGCCTCCTTTAAAAGATCAAGAGCATACTTCCGTTGTGAAAGGACCATGGAGTTGGGATTTCTAGAGATTTCAATCCCCAGAAAGTATTTCGGGGAGCCCATATCCTTTGTGACCAGATGTTGACGAAGGTCTTTCTTGGTCATCAATACCCCATCCTGGTCATCGCCAGTAAGAAGAATGTTATCAACATAAACCGCAAGAACAACAAGACCAGAGGCGGTTTTCCGAACAAACAAGGAGTGATCTGCTGAGCTTCTTGTAAAACCAATGGCCGCAACAATGCTACTGAACTTGTCAAACCAGGCACGAGGACTCTGCTTGAGTCCATAGATAGCTTTCTTTAGCCGGCATACTCGTGTCTCCCCCTGAGCAACATACCCAGGAGGTTGCTCCATGTAAACATCCTCCTGCAGATCACCATAGAGGAAGGCATTCTTAACATCTAGCTGCGAGATGGGCCAATCCCTGTTGACAGCCACAGAGAGAAGAACCCGAATAGTGCTGAGACGAGCCACGGGAGAGAAAGTGTCAAAGTAATCAATCCCATAAGTTTGGGTAAAACCCTTGGCAACCAGGCGAGCCTTATAACGATCCACACTGCCATCCGGGAGAAACTTCACCACGAAGATCCAGCGACAGCCAACAACATCTGTGCCGAAAGGAGGAGGAACAAGGGTCCAGGTACCCCGTTCAGTGAGAGTAGCAATCTCCTCATCCATGGCAACCTTCCAATGAGGAATAGTAAGGGCCTCCTAGTAGGAACGGGGGGTGGCAGTGGCCGAGATAGCCAGTGCAAAAGCTCGGCGAGCAGGGGTAAGACGATCATAGGAAACAACTGCAGCAAGCGGGTGTTGTATACAAGCCCGAACCCCTTTACGAAGAGTAATCGGGAGATCCAGGTCAGCAGGTGCCTCAGTATCCGGAATATCCGTGGTGGAGAGAGCTGGCCTGGGAGTAAAGAGAGATGGCAGCGGAGCGGAGGGAGAAATAGGAGTAGAGGGTGGAGATGATGAGGATGGGGAAGACGGTGGAGTGGGTGGAGAGGGCGGAACATCAGTGGGAGCAGAGGGAATGGATGGGTTGGTATGAGAAGTAGGATCAGGAGGAGTAGAAGGCAACAACAAGTAGATCGCGAACAGTAGCGGCTAGCAAGAGGTCAAAGGCACAGCGGGGAAGAGGTCACGCGGACTGAAAAGGCCGAGCGAACAGAAGAGAGGAGAAGAGCAGGTGACCGCGACCAAGATGCGGGTGAGAAAGGAACAACCCGCACGGTCAGGTAGATCACAGCAACAAACCGCGAGTATAGGGACAAGCGGATATGGGGAAAGCCGAAGCGGACAGGGAGAATAAGTCCGCAGCGGGTAGACACAAGCCGCAAAGACTAGGAAGTCGGAGAGGCAAGAAAGAGCAAGGAGCGCGGCGACAAGGAAACAGGTCGCTGCGACGAATAGCAGTAGGAGAAGGGAACCAAGAAGTAAGCCGCGCGAACAGGGCAGCGGACAGAAACAAGCCGCTCGAACAGGGCGGCGGACAGAAGAGAAGGCAAGCCGCGAGAGAGGTCGCGGATAGCGGAAAACAAGCCGCTAGAAGCAGAGAGCGCACAGAATCAGGAGGAAATGACCGTGTCCTCTGATACCATGTTAGAAAGTAGCGAAAAAGAGAGAACAAGCGGATAAGCTTTTGAAAAATTGAAATTTTATTATCCAAAAAGGTATCTATTACAAAGGTATGCCCTCCTTTATATAGAATGGAGGAGAGATGAGAGAATACAAATAAGAGATGTGGGACTATAATTTACAGGACTAAGCGGACTATACAAAACAAACCGCACAAGCCGCGCGGTTAGACAGCAGAGCTAACCGCACGGCTACCACCAGAGAGGAAGAGAGACTGCCAGGGTAGACCGCCAGACCGCCCGGTCTCCAAGCCGTCTGAGACAAACCGCCAGACCGCGCGGTCTTCAACCCGCCAGGACAAACCGCCAGACTGCCCGGTCACCAACTTCAACAGAAAACATTTCTTCCATGGCAATAATCCAGTCATCCAATACCATGAAGTCTGCCCTACCGTCATAAGATGGAGGTCCTAAACGCTGGAAGTGAGAAATGAAATTCATCTCAGGCGGCAGCGTGACTGGGGGAACTAGAGCAGTAGGGGGAGTAGGAACAACTTGGTCCACAACAGGGCTCTGCGCTCTGGTCTGCTGCCCGGCGATGACAGCCAACAACGATTGCATCTGGGACTGCATGTCCACCATCTGCTTTACCAGGGTCGCATTACTTTGCCTCAGCACTTCGATCAACGCTTCGCTCTGGGCACCAGAAGACTCACCCTCTAACTGGGGGTCGATCTCGTCGCAACACGCTTAGGCGGCATTCTACAGAACAAATGGATATCTAGTCAGACTTTGCCTAAGACATCACAAAGTGGGAAAACATTCCCTAAACACACTATTTCAGGTTCATATTTGACCGATACGAACAAAAGACTTATCAGGGACCTAGCTTAAGATACTGAAGCTAGAAAACTTGAATACCCTGACACAGATCTGATCAGGAACAGACAAACTCAGATCAGGTCGGAAAAGAACCGATACTTGCTCTTGCTGTTACCTTGCTCTAGGAAATCATAAAATGATGTTATGCTTCTAACTTGTGCCTATAATATGAATGCATGAATGTATAAATTTCATCTCAAGGTATGGGTGTACATATGTCATCATGCAGATCTTTAACTTGGCACGTGTGCTTATGCAATGATATGCTATGTATGCAGTGCTATGCATACTAAAATAAAGCCTTAGTGCATGCTATGAGAGGCGTACACATACAATGTTATGCATCCCATACTACATAACATTGTATGTAACGAAGAAAGAAAACGCGCTAACGGGCATTCATGTGATGATGGTTATGCATCCCATACTACATTACCGTCACATGTTGCCACCTATGGTGGATCCATATACAAGCACATATTATGCATCCCATACTACATAATATGCCCCGTATACTTCTTATCATGTTATGAGTGTAGTGTTCGTGCTTCCATCAAAATCTATTGATGACATATTGGTGTGTGCATGCAATGTAATGATACAACTAGGGTTTTGCTTAAGGGAAAGTTGTTCGACTGGCTTGCCAACCAACCAACCCTCTTGCAAAACCTGGCTCTGATACCAACTGTCACGACCCGCATTTTCTCCGTATTCAAAGATACGTCAGAGCAGAGAAACTACGCGCCGTGATGCCACACCATGCAGGGGACAACTGCAGACGCTCAGGCAACTCGTCCTCACATTTACTTCAAGTAAAAGATTTATAACTTTTGGTTAAAAACAATACATAGGAAAATTAATAGAGTTAATGACCGTGTCCCTCGGTCGGGTGGACTACTGCCATAAGTGAGAAAATATACATCTTTTACGCGGCGGAAAATACTGGGTTAGCTCATTTGTTATTCTACGTGGGAGTGAGGGTCTAGCGTCATAAAATGTTGATGTGACTTCTATATTTACTATATATATATAGAAATCTTTTGTACGCTTAAAAGTAGTAGATTTAGTAGTTGACGTCATGCCATGCCAATATTCCGAAATGCAGTTTTGTATACTTTAAAATAATTAAATGCATCCTAACATAAATCCTTCCCAGAGAGCAAGAACCATCAGGTAAAAAGTAACAGTAATAATAGCAGCAAGTAGACCATCACAGAAAACCTAAAGTCTATGGCCGTCAACAACTGACACGAACCCATAACAAAATCAGATAAGTCTAAGCAAGACAACTACCTCAACCTCAGAGGTGGAAACAAACGACCGCAGAAACCAGCAGTACCAGAAGCCCAAGACTGTCAGCTAAACCTGCTACAGCTCTGATCCTGAGGCATTCAAAAGAAGAACATCTCAGAAGCAAGTCACAAGTAGTACAAAAGTAAAAGCAGACTACACAAACCTCAAAGTAAAGGAGAATGAAAAAGTGACTGCAACAAAACGGTCAGCAGAGTAAAGGTGAGCAACAGTAAAACTAGCCTAGCAAGAAATGCTAAACACTGTAGCAAGATGAAACAAGCACCAGCAATAGAAATTTAATCTTTCATTAATAACTACTATGCCGAGGGAGAAAGCCCAACACGCACAGTTCATCTGCGTATAAAACACTATGCCGAGGGAGGACCCCAACGCGCATAGTTCATCTGAGTAAAAAAAACACTATGCCGAGGGAGGACCCCAATGCGCATAGTTCATCTGAATATAGAACACTATGCCGAGGGAGGACCCCAACGTGCATAGTTCATCTGAATTTAAAACACTATGCAGAGGGAGGACCCCAACGCGCATAGTTCATCTGAATTTCTTTTGTTACATAATTATACAAGCAGGGTTCATTTATTTTTATTCATCATCATAAACACAAGGGATAACCCACCAAGTGGACTGCACATGAGCATTTCAAGGTACAACAAGTGATATTTAATAAGAAAAACGATCAAGACGACTCGATGGTTAAAACATCACGACAGCAAGTTTGGTTACCAATTCAATGGACTAGACTTTTGGGGTTAAGGCTTAAGGGACAACAAGTCACCATTCCGGAAATAGAGGGGGGGGGGGAAACAAGTTAGGATTTCTAGACAAGTATCTCAACAGTCGAAATATGATAACTCAACAAGTGTTGAAAAAGGGCCAAAATTTATAATCAAGAAAAAGAGGGAGAGCAAGAACACTACTTGCCTCGAATTACCGGAAAATCTCCCCAAATTTCCACACGTCGTGATAGTAGCCGAAATCTGGACGAAAGATGTCTGAAATAACGGTTAGGGTCGAAAACCCTAGCAAGAAAAACTCGAGAAACGGGGAAGAAATTACCACGAGGGCGCAGCTCTCGACGAGAGCTTTCCAGATCTATGACCGGTTGGAAAAAAAAACCGAGCACCAGAGCTCCATCGGTGGCAACCGGAAGAGGCACGGACGACAAACTTCTCCGCACACGCCGCTCTGGCATGGAAGGCAGGAGAAATCTAGGTCGGCTTAAAGATAAGAAGAAGTAGAGTATAAATACTCAACAGCAGAAAGGATCGGGTTTAACTACACCGGCCCGACATTGGCGACACACTACAGAACATCGGTGTCAACACAACTGTGTCGACACCAGCCGGCAGTGTCGACACAGCTGTGTCGACCCCCGACAGAACCACGGTGTCGACACAATGTGTCGACAGTAGTCGGCAGTGTCGACACTACTGTGTCGACACCCGACAGCCAGCGGTGTCGACACACTGTGTCGACACCAGTCGGCAGTGTCGACACAGCTGTATCGACACCCGACAGAACCACGGTGTCGACACACTGTGTCGACACCAGTCGATAGTGTCGATACTGCTGTCTCGACACCCGACAGCCAGCAGTGTCGACACACTGCGTCAACACCAGTCAGCAGTATCGACACAGCTGTGTCGATACCCGACAGAACCACGGTGTCGACACCAGTCGGCAGTGTCGACACTGCTGTGTCGACACCCGACAGCCAGCGGTGTCGACACACTGTGTAGACACCAGTCGGCAGTGTCGACACTGCTGTGTCGACACCCGACGGCCAGCGGTGTCGACACACTGTGTCGACACCAGTCGGCAGTGTCGACACAGCTGTGTCGACACCCGAGAGCCAGCGGTGTCGACACAACTGTGTCGACACCAGATGGCTCCGCTCAACGATCGCCAACCTCCAGTCAACGCCCGGAGAATCTGCCAATCGCCGAGCTCCGCTCGACGATCGTCGAACTCCAAGCAGCAACCAGAAAGGAAAAACTATCGCCGAGCTCCGCTTGACGATCGTCGAACCCAGACAACGACCAAAAGACTAAAGCGATCGTCGAGCTCCGCTCGATGATCGTCGAACCCAGGCAACACCAGAAAGAGAAGGGCGATCGTCGAGCTCCGCTCGATGATCGTCGAACTCAGACCACGCCAGAAGGGAAGGTGATCGTCGAACCCAGATAACGCCAGAAAGATAACAAGGAATAAAATAACACGCAATAAGTTTGGTTCGACGAAACTGGATGAGCAAGACTAAAATCGATCAGTTAAGTTTTCCAAATGTGAAATTTCCGTTTCTGCCAAAGATTCAAGAATTCAGCCGACTGAATCGAAAAGACGCGAAAACACACTATCAGCGATGCGCCATCAACTGCACGCTAAAGTAACGCCCTCTATGTCATTATGACGTCAACAAGAGGAGTAAAATAATGCCGAAAAAAACAGGGGCGTTACACCTAGCTTAAGATACTGAAGCTAGAAAACTTGAATACCCTGACACAGATCAGATCAGGAATGAACAAACTCAGATCAGATCGGAAAAGAACCGATACTTGCTCTTGCTGTTACCTTGCTCTGGGAAATCATAAAATGATGTTATGCTTCTAACTTGTGCCTATAACATGAATGCATGAATGTATAAATTTAATCTCAAATCATGGGTGTACATATGTCATCATGCAGATCTTTAACTTGGCGTGTGTGCTTATGCGATGATATTGTTGGGTACATTGGTTCTAATGTACCTGATTTGAAGAAGCCTCACCCAACTCAATAATATACATCAAAATGTATTTGATGTATTTTGAGTTTACTTGTGCAGGTTAAGTATTTGCAGGAAAGATGAAAAAGTTTCTAAGTCCATGTGTCGACACCCAGAGGGAAAGTGTCGACACTTAAGAAGACTTGTGTCGACACCCAGGCAAGCAGTGTCAACACTTGGAATACTTGTGTCGACACCAGGGATGCAGAGTCGACACCAGACAGAAAGTGTCGACACAAGGAGCTGTGTCGACACTCAATGAAGAAAAGTGCAGTGAAGCAGTGTCGACACATATCAGTTGTGTCGACACCCAGTGAAACTGTGTCTACATCAGAAAGTGTCGACACTTGGAGGTTGTGTCGACACTCAGCAAAAGTCAGCAGAATCTAAGTATAAGTGTCGACACCCAGAACAATGTGTCGACACACAGCAGAAGAGTCAACACTTGAAGAAAGTGTCGACACAAGAAAGAATGTGTCGACACTCAACTGAAGAATCAACACTTGAAGAAAGTGTCGACACAAGGAGCTGTGTCGACACTTAGCAAAGTTCAAGAATATTCTAAGTACAAGTGTCGACACTAAGGAGATGTGTCGACACTCAGCCAGAGTCTCAACAGAAGAAAGCTGTGTCGACACATGGAGCAGTGTCGACACTCAGCAAGTATCAACACAGAAGGCATGTGTCGACACCAAGAAGATGTGTCGACACTGAACAAGTTCAACACATGAAGATGTGTCGACACAAAGGAGTTGTGTCGACACTTACAAGAATTCAGCAATATACTGAAGAACAAAGTGTTGTGTCGAAACTCAATATCAGTGTCAACACATGAAGAAGAAGCTGTGTCGAGAAGTGCATTCTACAACACAAGGAGTTGTGTCGACACCTTGTAGGCTAGTGTCGATATTTAGTCAACTTGTGTCGACACTTGGTCTATAAGTGTCGACACTTAAAGACAGACAATCTCGACACTTTCAGACAGTTACAGATTTTTCAAGAACTGACTGGATGACTTGAAAGCTGCCATTCCAGCCAGTCTACTGCACCTGTCAGAGTTGTCAGAAATCAGTTATGAACCGGACCAGCCGGTTACCATGAAGAAGGCCTATAAATAGGCTTATACTGTCAACAAATAGAGATGATTGTCCAAGTTGTTCAAGTAATTGAAAAGGAAAGAAGATCTAGCTATTTCTTGAAGAATCTAGTGAAGATCTTAGAAGTTGGAGAGAGAGAGATCCATCCAAGAAGTCAGCCGTTGGAACCAGGCTGAGAAGAAGGGTTCAAATTTTATTCTGAATCTTAAGTAGCAGAGATCAAGGATCAACTGCAGAGGAGATCAATCTTATTGTGTTCTACTTTCAAGAAGCTTTGAAGAAAGCCAAGTCAGGTTGATTTCAGCTGAGTTCATCCAAGAACTCATCAAGAAACTCTCAACTCCTCTCTCATTTCTCTGAGTTGTAGAGATTACAATTTGTATTCATATTTTCTTGTAGGATCCTTAGGGATCTGAGTTTGTAAGCCTGTAATTATAAAGGCTGAGTGTAGGGCTTGAGTGCCTGAGTGTAGGAGATTTGAATCTCTGAGTGTAGGCCAGTTGTGGCTGAGTGTAGGCCTTGGTGGCTGAGTGTAGGCCTTGGTGGCTGAGTGTAGGCTTTGTGAAGAAGCTGAGTATAGGCTTTGTGAAGAAGCTGAGTTGTAGGGCCTTGGGCCTGAGCTGTAGGAACCTGGTTTGGGGTTCTGAGTGTAAGATCTGAGGATGTGAGATAGTGGAGGAGTTTGGCCGAATCTAGTATACTACTTGATAGGCGAAGGGGGAAAGTGGATGTACCCAAACCTTGGGGAACCACTATAAATCTGAGTGTCTACTATGTGCTTGTGGAATTCTGTGATTGCTGATTGTGTGTTGTGATAAAGTAGATATAATTCTGTGTTATAATCTGAATTCTGCCTAATTAGTTAAAAAGATTTATGTCACCTATTCACCCCCCCCCCCTCTTGGTGAGTAGGTACAATATCTTTCAAGTGGTATCAGAGGGAGGTTACTCAAAAAGGGACATAACTGTCTGAGTAGATCCTGTTGGCAGATTCAGTATAAGTCAAATTACAGAATCAAGAAAATCAAGAACCATGGGTTCCACTGAGAATCATAAGGAATTGAGATCCATGAAGCTACCCATATGTAGAAAAGAGATCTTTGGTATCTAGAAGGAAAGGGTGAGACTGTTTATGGAAGCCTCAGACCCTAGGATATATATCACAGTGAAAGAAGGGCCTTATTTGCCCATGAAGGTTTCAGTCTTAGATGCAAATCAGAGAACACCTAAGGATTTCTCTGAAATGACAAAGGATGAGATAGTTCTAGCCACAATGGACAAGATGGCTCAGAATATCATAGTGAGTGTTGTAGATGATGCAACTTTTCAGAATTTGATACACTGCAAGACATCTAAGGAAATGTGGGATACTCTTATTGTGTACATGGAGGGTTCTGAAGAAGTGAGGCAAGACAGAAAATCTTTGCTCAACCAAGAATATGAAAGCTTTAGGCAAGATAGGGCTGATAGCATAACTGAATGCTATAAGAAGTTCTACAGGATTGTGAATGAGCTCATGTCCTATGGAAGAGAGTTTAGTAACTATGAGCTTAATGATAAGTTCTTAAGGTCCCTAACAAAAGATTGGGACACCAAGATCTGTGCCATTAGGGAAATGGCAAAGTTGGCAGAAATTCCTCCACCAACACTATTTGGAAAACTGCTATCCTATGAGATGCAGTTGATGGTGAGGAAAGAAGAGGAGAAATCAACAAGAAGTGAACAAAAAGAAAGGACAGTGACCTTCAAAACAGAAGCCCCCAGAAAGTACAGAAGTAAGTCACCAACTCCACCACCAAAAGTAGCTGAAACTGAGTCAAATGAGTCAGCAAGCAGAAAGTCTGAAAGCAGTGAAAGTGATGAGGACTTTGCTGCCTTCACAAGACATTTTCAGAAGTTCTTAAAGAAGAAACAGTGGAGGACAAGGCCACCTACTTCACAGGGTAAAGAAGACTATTACCAGAATAAAAAGTCTTCAAAGAAAGACAGGAAAAAGACCAAGTCTAGCAAGGCAACTCTTTCAAAAATTGTATGCTATTGCTGTAATAGACAAGGACATGTTGTTGCAGACTGTCCAGAGAAAAGGAAGGAGTCTAATGACAAGAAAAAGACTCAATTCAAGGGCAAGAAGGAAAAGTCTTTTGTGGCCAAAAAGGATAAGAGCCTGTCAGACTTATCTTCATCAGAAACTGAGTTAGATGCAGAAGCATATATAGGATTGTTTGCTGAGGAAGAAGAAGAAGAGTTCATTCAGATCATGAACTCTATATATGAACAAGAGGACAGTCAGTGCCAAGGACTGATGGCATTGACAGAAAGTGACAAAATCCTGGAGCAGCCAGGACCTAGTAAGGTACAACATTGTTCTTTAAGTTCAATTTCTTGTGGTAGTTCAGAAACAGATTCATCATCATCAAGTGATGAGAGTGCATCTGAGTCTGAAGAGGGTATTCATCAACTGATAGATGAATATAGAGTTCTGTTGCAAGCATTTAAGAAATGCAAATCTTTAGCCAAGAGTCAAGCTAAGGAGATTGCAAGTCTCAAAATGGCTGCAACTGATTATGAGAAGTTGTTTGATCAAAAACTGAATGAGATAGCCAGACTGAAGCACATAACTGTGATTCAGATGGGGACTATATCATTTAAGAATGATCAAATCAAAAGTCTGGAGATTAGTCTTCAGAAGGAGAGAGATTTGGTTGCTAGGTTTTCTAAACCAAAGTTAGTTCTACCCTTAATTGATGAATTTGTTCATCAAAAAGGTAAAGCTGGACTGGGATTTACTAAACCAGCTAGGACTGTTCAGTCCAAGTCCAAGTCCAAGGGCAAAGCCCCAACTCTCAACAAGCCAGCTGTAGATAAAACAGCTAAGACTGTACCTAAGCAAAGGTACAATAAGTTTGAGTGTTGGTGCTGTGGCAAGGTAGGCCACTTTACAATGGACTGTTGGCACAATGCTAGTGCCAAAGTGAGTAGCAAACTGCCTGTTGGAAATCCTGCAGGTAGCTTTGTTAGGAAGCAAACTAACCAGTACCAAGGACCCAAGAATTCTTTGGGTTCTAAGGTTCACTAATCTGTTTTGCAGGTGAGTCCAAGTGGCCATGCCCCAATATGGTACTTGGACAGTGGATGTTCCAGACATATGACTGTAACAAGGGGATTGCTGAAGGACTACACACCTATAAAGGATGGTCCAAAAGTCACCTTTGGTGGTTCTGAAAAAGGAACTATCAAGGGTTTTGGTAACATTTCTAACACCTATATTACAATTACTCAAGTGGCCTATGTTAAAGGTTTGAAACATAACCTTATTAGTATAAGTCAATTGAGTGATGTAGGATATGACATCTCATTTGTGAAAGATGGTTGTCATATAAGGAGGTCAAATGATCAAGAGATCATTTTGACTGGTTATAGAAAAAGGAATGTCTATTGCTTAGACATTATGGTTGAGAACAATGGTTCTCTAGTATGTCTTGTAGCTGATGAACCATTCTCTTATTGTGTCAAATGACACAAGAGGCTAGCCCATCTAAACTACAAGACAATTGGCAAACTCTTTAGCAAAGAGTTAGTGAGGAATGGTCCTCAAGTTAAGTGTATTAAAGATGGTATTTGCTCAGCTTGTCAAAAGGGCAAGCAGACTAGATCCACCTTTAGTAGCATTGAAAACAAAGATGTTGTGAGGTGTTTATACCTCTTGCATATGGATCTCTTTGGTCCTATGCCAGTTCACATCCTAGGTAGGAAGGTCTATACCTTTGTAGTTGTAGATGACTACTCAAGGTTTTCCTGAGTATTCTTCCTTAGACAGAAATCTGAAACACCTAGTGTCTTCTATAGCTTTGTCAAACAAATTCAGAATGAACTAGCTAGTACAGTGGTCAAAATAAGAAGTGACCATGGTACTGAATTTCAGTCTGATAGTATGGCAAAACTATGTGAAGAATTTGGGATATTTCAAGAGTTTTCTTCACCAAGGACACCTCAGCAAAATGGCATTGCTGAGAGGAAGAATAGAATCTTGATTGAGGCTGGTAGGACCCTATTAAGTGATACATCACTACCAGAATACTTCTGGGCTGAAGCAGTTAATACTGCATGCCATGTTATTAATAGGGCTACCATTACTAAAAGCCACAACAAGACCCTCTATGAGGTTGTGAAAGGCAGAAAACCAAACCTATCCTACTTCAGGATCTTTGGTTGTAAGTGCTTTATACTTAATAATGGAAAGTCTTACTTGACTAAGTTTGCTGCCAAGTCCCAAGAGGGAATTTTTGTTGGGTACAACAACAACAGTAAGGCTTATAGAGTCTACAACTTGTCTACACAAGTTGTAGAAGAGTCTGTACATGTAGTATTTGATGAAACTAGACTTATTAACAATGAGTTGTCTAGTAGTATATGCAGCTCCACAAGTATAACAAAGAAGATGGACAAGCTCATTATAGAAGAAGAACCTACTGCAAGATAGCATATAGAAGATAGTGGCTGCTGTCCAGGGGGAGTACTACATGTACCTAATGCAGATGAAGTCCAAGGAGTACAGCAAGATGAAGAAGTTGAAGCAGTTCAACCTGAAGCCAGGATGCCTCCAGCCAATAGGCATCTAAGAGATCATCTAGTAGAACAAATCATTGGTGATCCAAGACAAGGGGTACAAACAAGGAGTAGAAATCTGAATGCAGTGCTCTTCTCCAGTTTTCTATCCCAAGTTGAACCAAAGAAGTTTGAAGAAGACATCCTAGACCCACATTGGATTGAGGCAATGCAAGAAGAGCTGAATCAGTTCAAGAGGTGCAAGGTCTGGGAACTTGTTCCTAAACCAAAAGACCACAACATAATTGGGACCAAGTGGATCTTTAGGAACAAGATGGATGAACATGGAGTCATCATTAAGAACAAAGCAAGATTGGTTGCTAAAGGGTATAGGCAGGAAGAAGGTATCGACTTTGATCAAACCTTTGCTCCAGTAGCCAGACTGGAAGCCATAAGAATGTTCCTGGCCTATGCAACCTTTCAAGGATTTAAAGTTTACCAAATGGATGTTAAGTCAGCCTTTTTGAATGGTAATCTTAAAGAGGAAGTCTATGTGGAACAGCCATCAGGTTTTGTTGATTTAACTCAACCTAATCATATCTATAGACTTAGGAAAGCATTATATGGGTTAAAACAAGCCCTTAGGGCTTGGTATGAAACCCTGTCTAGTTTCCTCATTGAGAATAAGTTCACAAGGGGGAAAATAGACAAGACTCTATTCCTTAGGGAATCCAGAGGCAAAGTAATACTAGTCCAAATATATGTAGATGACATAATATTTGGGTCTACTGAAAGTAGTCTTTGCCAGAAGTTTGCAAAACTAATGCAAGGGCAATTTGAGATGAGTAGTATGGGGGAACTTAAGTTCTTCTTGGGTCTCCAAGTTAGACAGACTGAGAATGGATTATCCATATGCCAGTCTAAGTTCACCCTAGAACTCATAAGGAAGTATGGTATGGATTCATCCAGTATCATGAAGAATCCTATGGGGTCAAGTGTGTCTCTTAACAAGGATGATGCATGGAAACCTGTAGATGAGTCTTTATATAGAGGGATAGTTGGCTCCCTATTATATTTGACTGCAAGTAGACCAGATATCATGTATACTACATGTGTCTGTGCAAGGTATCAAACATGCCCTAAAGAGTCTCATTTGACAGCAGTCAAAAGGATATTGAGATATCTAAAGGGCACTCCTTATCTAGGCCTCTGGTACCCTAGGAATGGAGATTTTGAACTAACAGGTTATTCAGATGCAGACTTTGCAGGATGCAAAGAAGACAGAAAAAGCACAACTGGAACCTGTCAATTCCTAGGTGGAAGACTGATTTCATGGAGTAGCAAAAAGCAAACAAGTGTGGCTATCTCCACAGCAGAATCAGAATATGTGGCTGCAAGAAGTTGCTGTGCTCAACTTCTATGGATACAACATCAGCTTGAGGATTATGGAATTCAGGTAAGTAGAACTCCACTCTTTTGTGATTCTACTAGTGCTATATCAATTGCAAACAATCCTGTTTCCCATAGTAGAACTAAACATATTGAAATAAAATATCATTTTATTAGGGAACATGTAGAAAAAGAAGATATTTTACTGGAATATGTTAGAACAGATAATCAACTAGCTGATATGTATACTAAGCCCTTAGAAGAAACTAAGTTCAATAGGTTTAAAATTGAACTAGGTATGATAAACTTAGAATAAGTTTATAGAAATGGCTAAGTAAAAAGGTGTCGACACACAGAGATATCTGTGTCGACACAGAAAAGTGGTGTCGACACTTCAGGGAAAAGGTGTCGACACATCTAGGAAGTTGGTGTTGACACTTCAGAAAATTAGTGTCGACACATGACAAGTAGGTGTCGACACATCCAAGGTGGTGTCGACACATAGGCTTTACTCAGAATTAGTAAAGTAAAGTCTCGACTATGTGTCGAGTTGAGTGGTGTCGACACATAAACAAGTGTCGACACATATAATCTGTTGACTAAACTTGTGTCGACTCATAAGTGTCGAGACATTATAAGTCAGTGTCGACACTTTTCCACAGTGTCGACACAATTTAAGTTAGTTAACCCGCCTTTTCATCTTCAAACCTAGAATGGTATAAATAGGATTTTGTCTTTGTCTGTCGACACGCTTTCTAAAGTTTTGAGACCAAACTTGTGTGTCGACACCTCTCTTCTCTCTAGTCAAATTCTTCAAACCCTAATGGAGCCAAAGCTCGAGGAGAACGTCAATGAAGGCTATGAACTGGTGTGAGACGCGTTTGGTGATGCAGACCCGGAGATCAAGACTGTGGTAACCCTAGTTGCCGACTCAGGGTTAGAATTTCTTGTTTCAGAGCCGACTAAAATCTGGAAGAAAGAAGTCTTAGAATTCCTAAATGGAGCTCAAGTAGACGAATCTGGACTCAAGATCAAGTCTAGGGTCCATGGAGAAAAGGTGAAGGTATCACCAAAAAGTTTAAGAAAGGTTCTAAACCTGCCTAGAACCAAGGAAGAAGAAGAAGTACCTGCTTCTAAGACCAGAGAAGCATTGACATGGTGTGGTCTGGATTAAAAGATGAAAATAAGATCTGTATTCAATAGAAAGGGAATGAATAGCCAAGGAAAATTTCTATCAGAAATTGTTGGAAAAGTAATCTTAAGTAAGCCTGGAGGGCATTATAGGGTATCTGCCCATATGTTCAATCTCATGACCAGGATAATCTTCAGCCTAAAAACTGATTGGTCTGTAGTAGTTTTTGAAAAGATCAAGGAGAGTATGAAGAAGCCCACTTTGGGTAGAATCTTAAGTCTTTACTTGGCTGGTAGTATACCAGAAGTAATAAATCAAGCTGCTGGCACTAAGATCAACCATATGAGAAAGATGGACATGAGGATCTTCTCAAGGTGGGACAGAGTTTTGACTAAGGAGATGCCTACTCCTGAAAAAGTAACACCCCAAAAGAAGAAGAAGAAGCCTGCCCCAGTGGCTCAGGATTCCTCTAGCAGCTCTGGTAGTGAAGAACAAGTTGTCTTTACTCCTGATGAGGATGTAGAAGGACATGCTGGGAGGTCTCCAGCTCAACAAGATGCTGTAGAGAGGCAGGGGGAGCTACCACCAGCTAGCCCCATACACCAGGATCAAATCCATGGGGAGCCTTTAATAGTGGAAGAACCAACTCCTCTTGAGAGTGAGCAAGCTACAAACATCATCCTTGAGGTACTCACTGAGATTAATGCTTTTGATTTCCCTATTGAGGATAATATTTTGTCTGATTCCTTAAGTAATGTTAATCAGCAAACTCAGATTGATAGCCTACCCCCAGATGTTGTCATGGAGGACACATCTGTCACAGTTCAAATAGTATCTGATCCAGTGGTAGATGAGCCAAGAATTTCTCCTGCCCATTCTCCATAAGAATTTACAATGGAAGATTTATTTCTCAATCTGGATCAAGAAGACCTTGAGAAGGAAAGTACTGCTGCTGAGAGGGAGAATGCTCCAGTTGAGGGGGAGCAAGTGCAAATTCTGGAAGAACCTGCAAGGCAAGAACCTGAGAAGGCACCAGAAGTGCAGAATAAGTTACCTCCAAGCCCTAAGGAGAGGGTAGATATTGCAAGCACCTCAGCTTCTAAAGATGAGGAGGCAGCAAGAGCTAAGAAAAAGAAGTTTCAGGTCTTCAAAAGAAGGAGCCAAACGTATAAGAAGGCATTGCAAACCATAGCACCACAGCCTGCCCTACAGCCAACTCCATCAGTAGATTACAGTGCACTGATGGTTGCTATGCAGATCAAGCTTGATGAGCAAAGGAAAGCTCTTGAAACATATGTGGATGAGGGGCATAAATCACTACAATTTGATATGGCCCAAGTTATAAAGTCTATAAGATTTGAAATGAATCTTAATAAAAAGGAGATAACTGACTGCTTCCACAAAGGAGGGAATGCAGTGGTGTACTTAGCTACACACCAAGAAAAGATAAAAGCTCAAGTAAATGACATTGCACTGAAGCAGGGATATGTTCTAGAGAACCAGCTCAGAATGAATGATAACTTAACTGCTTCCCACAATGCCATAGTAACAGAGATGAAGAATATAGCTGCTGGACAGACTACTTCTACTGCTACTGCTAAGGCAGAGTTTGAGAAAGCTTTACAAGAGAGCTTAACTGTTGTTACAACTGCAATTCAAGACTCTCAGAAGTTGATAATTGACAAACTCCAAAGGTTGAAACCTTTCTTTAAAGATGGAGTCAATTATTTGGATAACCAGGTCAGATTTCAGAAAGATGATGTAAGAGATCAGATAGAAAGAGAAGTCATAAAGGGGGAGAGGGTGTTAGTCAAAGCCAGCTCTGATCATGCTAAGTGGATTTCTAATTCTATCAGAGCAACTCTTAGTTATCCTCCTTTATGTGATGATGACAATGTTGCAGAATCTAGGATACATCCTGCATATCTAGGAGGGGAGCAACCAGAAGTGGCTCAAGTCATCTACCCTCCTCCAGATTTTGATATGGTTCAAGCTGATATACAATACATGTATAGCCCACCAGGGGGACAACAAAATGTCATCATAGAGAAAGTTGTTCAGCCAGTATCTGAGGCTATGCAAGAAGCTCTGCAGAAAGAAGAAGAAGCCAGACTGTCTAAAAAGAGGTTCAGGGAGCAAGCTGAACTAAGACCAGACTTTGAGCAGTGGAGCCCCACTTCAACCAGACTTTGAGCAGTGGAGCCCCACTTCAAGAAATATTATTTTGACTGCATGGAAAGCTGCAAAAGATAATATACAAGACAGAAACAAGTGGTTTTCTGAATTGGAATGAAGAAAGCATGAGACAAGGCAAGAAGCCATAGTCCAATATAGAAGAAAGGCAAAGATGGGAAAGCTACCTCCTACTGCTCAGGAGCCTAGCAAATACTTTCCCAAGCCTTATCACTACTTTGAAAGACAAAAGATTAAAGCTGAAGAGCAAAAGAAAAAGGATCTGAAAGGCAAGAAGCTTGCTGATACTGAAGTTACTGAAGCACCTGTTCAAGCTAAGATACAGTCTGGAAAAGGAATAGTAATTAAGGAGGCTGAACAAAAATAGAATAGAATTTTATTCAGTTTACAATTGTAATCTTGTGTTTTTCAAACATTATGTAAAACTTTTGTATCATGATTATTACAAAGTTGTGAGAACAATATGATGTGTTTTAAACCTATTTCATAATTGTTCTGAGATGTTATCTGTGTATACATGTTTGATTGATACATGTTTATGTTTGCCCTGTTATATAATCCGGCTTTACATCATTTTGTAATTTTATTATGAATGATGTATATCATTGACTAAGGGTTATGACTTCTCCAAATAGGGGGAGATTGTTGGGTACATTGGTTCTAATGTACCTGATTTGAAGAAGCCTCACCCAACTCAATGATATACATCAAAATGTATTTGATGTATTTTGAGTTTACTTGTGCAGGTTAAGTATTTGCAGGAAAGATGAAAAAGTTTCTAAGTCCATGTGTCGACACCCAGAGGGAAAGTGTCAACACTTAAGAAGACTTGTGTCGACACCCAGGCAAGCACTATCGACACTTGGAGTACTTGTGTCGACACCAGGGATGCAGAGTCGACACCAGACAGAAAGTGTCGACACAAGGAGATGTGTCGACACTCAATGAAGAAAAGTGCAGTGAAGCAGTGTCGACACTTAGCAGTTGTGTCGACACCCAGTGAAACTATGTCTACATCAGAAAGTGCCGACACTTGGAGGATGTGTCGACACTCAGCAAAAGTCAGCAGAATCTAAGTATAAGTGTCGACACCCAGAACAATGTGTCGACACACAGCAGAAGAGTCAACACTTGAAGAAAGTGTCGACACAAGAAAGAATGTGTCGACACTCAGCTGAAGACTCAACACTTGAAGAAAGTGTCGACACAAGGAGCTGTGTCGACACTTAGCAAAGTTCAAGAATATTCTAAGTACAAGTGTCGACACTAAGGAGATGTGTCGACACTCAGCCAGAGTCTCAACAGAAGAAAGCTGTGTCGACACATGGAGCAGTGTCGACACTCAGCAAGTATCAACACAGAAGGCATGTGTCAACACCAAGAAGATGTGTCGACACTGAATAAGTTCAACACATGAAGATGTGTCGACACAAAGGAGTTGTGTCGACACTTATAAGAATTCAGCAATATACTGAAGAACAAAGTGTTGTGTCGACACTCAATATCAGTGTCAACACATGAAGAAGAAGCTGTGTCGAGAAGTGCATTCTACAACATAAGCAGTTATGTCGATACCTTGTATGCTAGTTTCGACACTTAGTCAACTTGTGTCGACACTTGGTCTATAAGTGTCGACACTTAAAGACAGACAATCTCGACACTTTCAGACAGTTACAGATTTTTCAAGAACTGACTGGATGACTTGACAGCTGCCATTCCAGCCAGTCTACTGCACCTGTCAGAGTTGTCAAAAATCAGTTATGAACCGGAGCAGCCGGTTACCATGAAGAAGGCCTATAAATAGGCTTATACTATCAACAGATAGAGATGATTGTCCAAGTTGTTCAAGTAATTGAAAAGAAAAGAAGTTCTAGCTATTCCTTGAAGAATCTAGTGAAGATCTAAGAAGTTGGAGAGAGAGAGATCCATCCAAGAAGTCAGCCGTTGGAACCAGGCTGAGAAGAAGGGTTCAGATTTTATTCTGAATCTTAAGTAGCAGAGATCAAGGATCAACTGCAGAGGAGATCAATCTTATTGTGTTCTACTTTCAAGAAGCTTTGAAGAAAGCCAAGTCAGGTTGATTTCAGCTGAGTTCATCCAAGAACTCATCAAGAAACTCTCAACTCCTCTCTCATTTCTCTGAGTTGTAGAGATTACAATTTGTATTCATATTTTCTTGTAGGATCCTTAGGGATCTGAGTTTGTAAGCCTGTAATTATAAAGGCTGAGTGTAGGGCTTGAGTGCCTGAGTGTAGGAGATTTGAATCTCTGAGTGTAGGCCAGTTGTGGCTGAGTGTAGGCCTTGGTGGCTGAGTGTAGGCCTTGGTGGCTGAGTGTAGGCTTTGTGAAGAAGCTGAGTGTAGGCTTTGTGAAGAAGCTGAGTTGTAGGGCCTTGGGCCTGAGCTGTAGGAACCTGGTTTGGGGTTCTGAGTATAAGATCTGAGGATCTGAGATAGTGGAGGAGTTTGGCCGAATCTAGTACACTACTAGATAGGCGAAGGGGGAAAGTGGATGTACCAAAACCTTGGGGAACCACTATAAATCTGAGTGTCTACTGTGTACTTGTGGAATTCTGTGTTTGCTGATTGTGTGCTGTGATAAAGTAGATATAATTCTGTGTTATAATCTGAATTCTGCCTAATAAGTTAAAAAGATTTAAGTCACCTATTCACCCCCCCCTCTAGGTGAGTAGGTACAATATCTTTCAGATATGATATGTATGCAGTGCTATGCATTCTAAAAAAAAGCCTTAGTGCATGTTATGAGCAGCGTACACATACAATATTATGCATCCCAAACTACATAATATTGTATGTAATGAAGAAAAGAAAACGCACTAATGGGCATCCATGTGATGATGGTTATGCATCCCATACTACATAACCGTCACATGTTGCCACATATGGTGGATCCATATACAAACATATATTATGCATCCCATACTACATAATATGCCCCATATACTTCTTATCATACTATGAGTGTAGTGTTCGTGCTCCCATGAAAATCTACTGATGACATATTGGTGTGTGTATGCAATGTAATGATACGATTAGAGTTTTGCTTAAGGGGAAGTTGTTCAACTGGCTTGTCAAACCAACCAACCCTCTTGCAAAACCTCCCTCTGATACCAACTGTCACGACCCGCATTTTCCGTATTCGAAAATACGTCAGAGTAGAGAAACTATGCGCCGTGATGCCACGCCATGCAGGGGAGAACTACAGATGCTCAGGCAACCCGTCCTCACAATTACTTCAAGTAAAAGATTTATAACTTTTAGTTAAAAACAATGCATATAAATTAATGGAGTTAATGACCGTGTCCCTCGGTCGGGTGGACTACTAGTCCATAGGTGAGAAAATATATATATTTTACGCGGCGGAAAATACTGAGTTAGCTCATTTGTTAACCTACGTGAGAGTGAGGGTGCAGTATCATAAAATGATGATGTGACTTCTACATTTACTATATATATATAGAAATCTTTTGTATGCTTAAAAGTAATAGATTTAGTAGTTGAAGTCATGCCATGCCAATATTCCGGAATGCAGTTTTGTATACTTTAAAATAACTAAATGCATCCTAACATAAATCCTTCCTAGAGAGCAAGAACAATCAGGTAAAAAGTAACAGCAGTGACAGCAGCAAGTAGTCCAGCACAGAAACGTCAAAGTATATGGGCGTCAACAACTGACACGAACCCATAGTAAAATCTGACAAGTCTAAACAAAGACAACTACCTCAAGCTCAGAGGTGGAATCAAACGGCCGCAGACACCAGCAGCACCAGAAGCCCAACACTGTCAGCTAAACCTGCTACAGCTCTGATCCTGGGGCATTCAAAAGAAGAACACCTCAGAAGCAAGTCAAAAGTAGTGCAAGAGTAAAAGCAGACTACACAAACCTCAAAGTGAAGGAGAATGAAAAGCGACTGCAACAAAAATGGTCAGCAGAATAAAAGTATGCAACAGTAAAACTAGCCGAGCAAGAAAGGCTATACACATTATCAAGATAGAATAAGAACCAACAACAAAAGTTCAATCTTTAATTAATAATTACCATGCCGAGGGAGAAACCCCAACACACACAGTCTATCTGAGCATTAAGCACTATGCCGAGGGAGGACCCCAACGCTCACAGTTCATCTGAGTATTAAACACTATGCCGAGGGAGGACCCCAACACCCATATTTCATCTGAGTATAAGGCACTCTGCCGAGGGAGGACCCCAACGCGCACAGTGCATCTATGTTTCCTTAGTTACATAATTGTACAAGCAGGGTTCCTTTGTTTTTTTATTCATCATAAACTCAAGGGATAACCAACCAAGTAGACTGCATAAGAGCATTTCAAGGTACAACAAGTGAAGTTTAATAAGAAAAACGAACAAGATAACTCGACGGTTACAACAGCATGACAACCAATTTATTTACCAATTCAATGGACTAAAATTTTGGGGTTAAGGCTTTAGGGACATCAAGTCACAATTCCAGGAATAGAGGGGGGGGGGGGAGTTAGGATTTAAGGACAAGTATCTCAACAATCGAAACATAATAAAATCAAACAAGTGTAGAAAAAGGGGCAAAAATTTAGAATTAAGAACAAGAGGGAGAGCAAGAACACCACTTGCCTCGATTTACCGGAAAAACTCTCCAAATCTCCACACGTCGCGATAGGAGCCGAAATCTGGATGAAAATTTCCGAAATAAAGGTTAGGGCCGAAAACACTAACAAGAAAATCTAGAGAAACGGGGAAGAAATTACCACGAGGGCGCAACTCTCGACGAGAGCTTTCCAGATCTACGATCGGTTGGACAATCCGAGCTCCGGAGCTCCGTCGGTGGTCACCGGAAGAAGCACGAACGGACAACCTTCTCCTCACACGCCGCTCTGGTATGGAAGGCCGGAGAAATTCTAGGTCGGCTTAAAGACTAAGAAGAAGCAGAAAGTATAAATACTCAACAGCAGAGAGGACCGTGTTCAACAAAACCGGCCCGGCGGTGTCTACACCACTGTGTCGACACCCGACGGCAATGTCGACACC
This sequence comes from Platanthera guangdongensis, assembly GCA_039583875.1. Lineage (NCBI taxonomy): Eukaryota > Viridiplantae > Streptophyta > Magnoliopsida > Asparagales > Orchidaceae > Platanthera > Platanthera guangdongensis. Next base: position 20,654,996 of record CM077161.1, on the reverse strand, counting down.
ACTGTGTCGACACCCGACGGCACAGCGGTGTCGACACAACTGTGTCGACACCCGACGGCACAGCGGTGTCGACACAACTGTGTCGACACCCGACGGCTCAGCTCAGCGGTGTCGACACAACCGTGTCGACACCAGACCGCTCAGCTCGATGAACCCACAGAGAAACTAACAATCGTCGAGCTCCGCTCGACGATCGTCGAACTCCAAGCAGCGCCAGAAGAAACCAACAATCGTCGAGCTCCGCTCGACGATCGTCGAACTCCAAACAGCGCCCGGAAAGGAAAAGCGATCGTCGAGCTCCGCTCGATGATCGTCGAACCCAGACAGCACCAGAAAGGAAAAGCGATCGTCGAACTCCGCTCGACGATCGTCGAACCCAGACAGCAACAAAGGAAAAACGATCGTCGAGCTCCGCTCGATGATTGTCGAACCTAGACAGTACCCAAAAAATAAAATAAAATAAAATCAAACATAATAAGGTTGGTTCGACGAAACTGGACGAGCAAGACAAAAATCAATCAATTAAGTTTTCCAAATGTGAAATTTTCCATTCCCGCCAAAGATTCATGAATTCAACCGACTGAATCGAAAAGACGCGAAAACGCACTATCGGCGATGCACCATCAACTGCACGCTAAAGTAACGCCCTTACATCATTAAGACATCGACAAGAGGAGTAAATAATGCCGAAAAAAAACAGGGGCGTTACAATAAGTCTGAGTGAAGCCTTTGGCCACCAGCCGGGCCTTCTAGCGATCTACAGTGCCGCCGGGGCGAAATTTCACAACAAACACCCAGCGACAGCCAACCACATCAGTACCCACTGGTGGAGGAACAAGGGTCCAGGTACCCCTTTCAGTAAGAGTAGCCATCTCTTCATCCATGGCAGATTTCCAATGAGGAATAGCAAGAGCATCCTGGTAGGTGCGGGGAGTGGCAGTAGCGGAGATAGACAAGGCAAAACACCTGCGAGAAGGAGAAAACCAATCATAGGAAATAACTGTCGCAAGCGGGTGTTGAGTACACGCCCACACCCCTTTGCGAAGAGCAATGGGAAGATCCAGGTCGACGCGTGGCTCAGGGACCAGAGCGTCCGTGGCAGAGAAGGCTGGCCCGGGACTAGAGAGACGGCTGCGAACAAGAGGGAGAAGGTGGAGGGGGTAGGACAGACAGAGGAGGAGACGGAGGAGGATATGAGGTAAGAGGGGAGACGTCGATTGGCGTGGAAGGAATGAAGAGAGATGGTGGAGAAGCAGAGACATCAGGAGGAAGAGGGGATTCAAGAGAGAAGTAGGATGCATTCTCGAAGAAGGTCACGTCTGCGGACACAAATTGTTTGCGCAGAACGGGGTCAAAACAACAGTAGCCTTTTTGAGTGGTAGAGTACCCCAAAAAGACACACTTGGTGGAACGGGGGGAAAGCTTGTCGCGGGTAGCGGATGGAGCGTGTACAAAAGCCGTACACCTAAAGACAAGGAGAGGGAGAGGGAGAGGAAATGGTTCCTTGCTGGGGTATAGAATGGAGAAGAGGGTCTGGCCGTGGAGAACCGTGGAGGGAAGGCGATTAACGAGATAGCAGGCGAGGAGCACAGCGTAGCCCCACTAGGAGCGGGACACTTGCATCTGCGTCATGAGAGTGCGAGCGACATCAATGAGGTGACGGTTTTTACGCTCTGCCACCCCATTTTGCTGGGAGGTGTAAACACATGTGGTCTGATGAACAAGAACATGTTATAGAAAGGAGGAAAACTCATGACTAAGATATTCCTTAGCATTATCAGAGCGAAAGACTTTAATAGAAATGCCAAATTGAGTTTGAATCATATAATAAAAAGATTGCCAGACAGAAAAGAGTTCAGAGCGATCTTTAAATAGATACACCCAGGTACATCTACAAAAATCATCAATAAAGGTTACAAAGTAGGAAGTACCCCGACCAACGGTGAGGGTAGGAGCAGGACCCCAGACATCAGAATGAATGAGATCAAACGGGCAAGAGGAGCCACGGTCTTGCTTCGGTGGGAAGGAGGAGCGATGATGTTTGCCAAGCTGACACGCATCACAGTTGAGCGGAGGACTGGTCGGAGGTAAGTGGTGCAGAAGGTGTCGAAGAATCCGAGGAGGAGGATGTCCAAGGCGAAGATGTCATTGAAGCAGATCTGTAGAGGAGGAGGAGTAGGCGGACAGAGCAGAAACGTTATCGAGGAAGTAGAGGCCGCCGCTCTCAGTCCCAGTAGCAATCATCCGCTGGGTCCTCAGGTCCTAGAAAGAACAAGAAGTGGGAGTGAATAAGACAGAGCACTGAAGTTGCCTGCATAAAGTAGTAAAAGATAATAAATTGCACGGGAGCTTCGAGACATAGAGAGTGTCCTCCAAGCGAAGTGATAGGGTGACTTGAACCATGCCCGTCCCATGAACTGGGGAGGGTGAACCATCCGCCACACGAATCGGGGGCAATTGGTCATGCGTTTCACGGAGAGAAAAACAATAAGGGTTGCCGGTTATGTGATTTGTAGCACCAGAGTCAATCAACCATTTACCTTGCGTAACGACGTGGGCACTACCTGAAGTCGTGGCCACAGAGGCAGACGGCTGAGAGGAGGCGGGGGTTGAGGAAGATGCATCAACAGAAGGGCGAAGATGAGGATGTTTCTGCCAGCAACGGTCAACAGAATGGCCGGTACGACCATAGTGAGAGCAGAGGAACCTGGACGAACCGCGCCCGCTTGAGTGGCTGTGGCCACTAGGCCCCCCCGCTGAGCTTGGTGAGCATAGGAGTCCTAGGAAGGAGGGGAGGACAACAAAGGACGTTGGAGCAACAAAGTAACATCGGCAATGCGAGCTGCGGTGGCATCCAAAGTGGGAGACTCCGCCTCACCCAAGATCTGCTGGCGGATCATATCAAAGGATTCGGGAAGGCGGAGAAGGTAACAAACAACCAGGAGTTCCTAGAAGTGTTTGTGCTGTTCGGCCAAGTCCGCGGAGAAGGGGCGATTCTGGAGGATCTCTGCGCCAAGAGCCTGTACCTACTGATAAACCGCAACAGGAGACATGGAAGGGCGGGCAAAGAGGTCCGCATAGAGAGTATAAATGCGGGATGTCTGGCCCCCCTTCGAATAGAGAGCAACGAGGTGAAGCCAAGCAGCCTTGACCATCTCATCATGGCAAATGACGGGAAGGCACTCATCAGAAAGGCTGTTGTCCAGCCAAGTGCGGACAACCGCATCACTCGCATCCCAGTCATCAAATTGAGCAGAGTTAAGAGGAGGAGGGTCATCGATGAGGTGATGACGCTTGCGCTGAGAGCGTAGAAGAAAGGTGAAATAAACGCTCCAATCCGGATAGTTGGAGCCAACAAGTTTAGAAAGTGTGCCAAGGTTTCCAGAATGAGTAGGTGGATGAGGAGCCGCAGGGGTGGTGGAGGTAGAGATAACGGGGGTGGAGAGACCAGAATTGTCCATAGAGAAGGCAGGAACCCGCTCGAATAGAAGAGAAGCCACGAGGAGAGAAAAAAGAGAGAAAGCTGCACGACCTAAGGAGGAGGCCGCGACACGAGAAGGAGACCGCAACGAACAAGGATGAAACCGCATGGGATAAAGAGAAGAAGCTGCAACAGCACGATGACAGAACACCAGCGGCCAGGAAGTTGACCAAGGCATAGGGAAAGAGATCGCGCGAACTGAAAGAGGCCGAGCGAACATAGAGAAGAGGAAGCAAGGGACCTGTGAGAACAGGTCGAGAAAATACCGAAGGATGTCACGTGAACAGGGCAGCGACAAGGCAAAGAAGCCGCTTGGACAAGCCGTACGGACAGAAGAGCCAAGGACGGAATCAGGTCGAATCCATCGTTGCCTCTGATACCATATAAAAGTAGCAAACACGCAGCTAACAAGCAGCTAACAAACGGCAGAAATTTGAATAATTGAAAGTTTTATTATCCAAAAAGATATCATTTACAAAGGTATGACCTCCCTTTTATAGAATGGAGGAGATAGGAGAGAGCACAAACAAACAATGTGAGACTAAAAATTTACAGGGCTGAGCGGCTAGAAATTAAAGAGACCGCACATGCCGCACGGTTAGACAAATGGGCTAACCGCTCGGCAACTACAGCAGGAAGAGAACACGCCGCAATAGGAGACCGCTAGATCGCCCGGTCTCCAAGCTTCTGAGAGAGACCGCCAGACCGCTCGGACTACAAACAGCAACAGTCTGAACACAAACCTGCTGGAAAGGAACCGCTAGACCGCGCGGTCAACAACCCGCCAGACTAGACCGCCAGGCCGCCCGGTCTAATACTTCAACACCTGTCACAACCCACATTTTCTTCAAATTTAAATGTTTATCAAAGTAAGGGAAAACACACATCGTGATGCCACACCGTGCAGGGGATAACTGCAGACGTTCAGGTAATCTCCTACTCTAACCCTATTTAGAAAAATACCAAGTTTTAATGTGAGAAAAACATTTTTTAAGTTAAGTTTTTATGGCCGTATCTCTCGGCTCAGTGGATCAACTAGTCCACCACTGAAAATATAAATATACGGTGCGAAAAATACCTTGTTTATATTATTTGACATCCTACATGAGCAAAAACATCCATATAGGACAACTTATGGTATGCATGACTCTAGATTTAGTATAAGTATGGAAATAACCTTTACGTTCATTAAACATAGTGATTTTAGTTTGAAAGATGGCATGTACGAAGTGATAGAAGTAATAATTTTATAATTTAAAATATCTAATATGCAACCTAACATAAAACCTTGCCAGAGAGCAAGTAAATCTAACAAGTTATGCAGAAATGGGCTTAACAACTAGCAAATACTTAGCATTAAACAAAAATCTAGTGGGCGTCAACAATTTGACACGAACCCACTAAATAAATGTATGTATGTCTGAACAAAAAGGACAACACACTACCTCACAGTTGGTGAGGAAAGAGACAGCTGCAGCCACTGCAGAACACAAGTAAGAACCAAACCTAACCGCTCAGCCGACTACTTCTCCAAACCTGAGGCATTCAAAGAAAGAACACCTCTGCAAGAATAAAAATACAAGTGGGAGAAAGTAAAAAGGTTAGCAATAAACCAAAGGAACAAGGGTTACCAACCCTAACATGAGAAAGAAGTTGTCAAACCACAACACTTAAGCCGAAATACTGAAACGAAGATTAACTTATAAAGTCCAAAAAATACGGAATTTGCACCAAGTGCGATAAAGACCTTAGCTTTAAGAAACATGTAAATGAATAACTGTAAGTATAAGAAATTAGTTAGCCCATAACTTGGTGAAAAAAACACCGGCAACAAATCCGGCACCTACGGTAGTGGGAACCTACCCAACACACTGACAACAAAAGAAACTTCACAAGGGCCCAAGGAAAGGTGGTCTTATACCTCGACACACCCAAAACTGAGAAAAACCGGCACCTGGGATGGTGGTCTCCTTCTCCATACACCCAGTCACATACCCACACAGGGTAAACCCACCCGGGCAAAAATTCACCAAAAAGGCAACAAATTGGTGGTCCTTTATCCACTGTCAACCTAGCCATAATCATATAACCAAAACACTGACGACCTTAGTTAAACATAGACAAACCATAACCAAAACACTGGGCTTCTCCAATAACAAATGGAGAAATGAATCCCATAAATTGGCCTAAGGCCAAACTCGACGAATTAGACATAATTCAGACACAAAAAACCATGTCTATACTGATTCGTCGAGTATACTCGACGAATACAACAGGCGCTAGACGATTTTTACTTAGCGAACAAGTCCACTAGAGATATACGACGATTTGGCAAAATAATCCTAAGTATGCGGAAAAGCGTCGAGTCCACTCGACGCCGCGTTGAGTGCATTCAACGCACTTGATGCCAACTGGCTAACTCGGCAATATTGCCTTCACTCGACGCCGTGTCGAGTGTATTTAACGCACTCGACGCCAACCAGCTAACTCGACAAATTCATCGAGTTAACATGACGCTTTTGACTTGGTCTCAAAGATCACTCAATGCTAAACCTTATACTAGACAAACTTGGGGCCTAATACTCGACGAATACAACAACACTCAATGCCAAGTATTACCCGACAAAAATCACATAAGATACTCGATGAATTTAAACTCTACCCATCCCTTACTCGCCGAATTTTACTTGAACCCAAAAACTCCACTATATTCGACAAATTCTAACCTGCCTAATACGACTAATCCTGACTTGGACTAATAGCGACATAAGCCGAATATAGACAGATTAATAGACAACCCATCACTAGACGGATTTTGCCTAGACTAATAGTCATATAAGACGAATTTACTTAGGCTATTAGGTAAAAATCGATGGGTTTAACACTAACAGCCGAGAGATGGCGAATTTAACTCATACTAACAATCAAATACGACGAATGGCCCTTGATCGAAAATTCGCACTAAGCAGCAAGTCTATATGGCCAAACCCTACCATAATCCTGATTTTTGTATAGGGAAGGAAATAAGATAACATGAGGCAAAGAGTAAGCAGGGGAGAAAATTGCCACAAGCCTCAAATCACGCCGAACCCGACAACACCAGCACTCCTCCTCACGGATCTGGCCGCAAAAATACCTAAGCTGCAAAACCTAAAACTTTTCAGGACGAAGGAGGGTCAAAACGAAATTGCTAACACACTAAAATTTCAAGAAACCGGGAAAAACTCACAACACAAATGTAGATCTTGGTGAGAGCTATCCGGATCTACTCTCAGACGATGATTTTGTGCACCAGAGCTCCTACAATCGATGGCCAAGGGCTATGCAAGGACCATCGCTCTCGCTCTCCCACAACACATTTCGACGGTTTTAAGAAAGATTATGAATAGGGTTCTGTCTTATCGGAAGGATATTTATATAGAAATAATAATATAATATTTTATTATTATAAATAAAACGTTCAAATGACCAAAACTTGCACTAACTCGGATTTCTACGAAAATTGCAGCTACATATCGACGCCACGAATCAAATGGCAAAGTCGAAATTGAAATCTGACAAATCAAACTCGGGTAAACACTCCCCGAAGTCTAAACAAAAAATATCTAAAAAATGCTCCACCATGTTCCAAAAAGAATCTTGGCTCGTAAGGGAATATCAAAACATAGGATAAATTAGCCAAGCTAATACTCTCTAACCAAAACCTCGGATACGAATGAGAAAAAGTCACGCTCCGACAGCGGTACCCACAAACTATGCGTCAAATTAATGCCCTAACGTCAAAATACGTCACTAAAGGAATTTTAAATAAACCTTGGAAAATTAGGGGCATTACACTCCCCCATATCAATCAGCTTGTAGACGCAACAACCAGCCATGAACTCCTCAGCTTCATTGACACCTACTCTGGATATATTCAGATCCCCATGAACCTGGCAGATGAAGAACACACCGTGTTGGAACACCCTATTACTAATTTGGGTCAGGATCACTATGTCTTTAGGAAACCTGTTTTGACCTCCTGTATAGATCTAAAGGTCAACTAGAATTGAGTCTAAGGGTTAGAAGTCTAGGTTTGGAAGCTGCCCTCAAGACCAAGGATTTTCAGTTTGGAGACTAAGTCATATCGTCGAGCTCAGTACGACGAATCGTCGAACTCCAGTCGATGATCGTCTAGCTCAACTTCGACGGATCGTCGAACTCCATTCGACGATCGCTGAGCTCAACTTCAACAAATCGTCGAACTCCATTCCACGATCTGTGAGCTCAGTTCGACGATCTTGACTCAGTATTGATTCTCTATCTCTGAGCTCAGTTCGACGATAGTTGAGCTCAGATCGACGATCTCTGTTGCTGTCTAAGTCCAAATCGCTGAGCTCAGTTCGACGATAGCAGAGCTCAGTTCGACGTTTTTCTGATGAGTTAAAGGATTTTCAAGATTCAAATTCAGGACAGTTAAGGAGTTATTCAGCAATTAATTCAGAAGATTTTCTAGCCGTTTTCATTTATTCTGGACCAAGTTTCAAGGGATTATAAAGGAATGTTTCTTTGGACCTTCCCCAGAAGACATTTGCAATTAAGGATGCAATTAATGACAAGCCAACGACTATTCTTGACAGAGGATGATTTTCTATTCAGAACCAGAGAATAAAACTCAAGATTTTTGAATCTCTATCACAACACACAGAACAGACAACACAGATAAGCAGAACAAGAAGAACAAGAACAAAACATTCTCTGTAAAAAAGAATTCATACAAGAACACACACCAAAGGAGATCAACAAAATCTGAAATCTTCAGATCCCCTTTTGATTCAAGTGTTCAAGGCCAACATCTTTCAAGACTCCAGACACCTAACATTTCAGCTGTTGCTGAAATTATCATTTGCTGGAGATCAACTTCTGAAGGTCTATCACCCTACAACAAAGCCTCATTTCCTGAACATCTCAAGAACTCAGGGGGAGCTTTGACAACATCTAAATCCACATAGTCTTCTCAGCTGCCTTGAGAAAGAGAAGACTTCCATCACTCTCTCATCCCCATCTCTATAAAGGGTTTTTCAAACTCCCTTCAAAAGTTTGTGCTTGGTTTTTGAGCACCTTGTCAAAAGCTCATTGGTGGCAAGACACCTGATCAAAAAATCTGATTTGGTTTTTGAGCACCTTATCAAAAGCTCATTGGTGCCCAGGACACCTGATCAACTCATCCTGCAGTGGATTCCTACCGAGGGTGGTAGAAGAGTGGATGTACCCAAGTTTAGGGGAACCACTATAGCTCCTTGTGTCTTCTGGCTTGCTTATCTTTATTTTTGTTTCTGGCTGTGATTGTTCTGTGATTAGTTAGGATCTGTGATTAGTTTCTTTTGTAGGTTATTTTGTGATTAGATTGAATATTTGCTTCCCTGTTCACTCAGATTACAACAACTGTTGTAAAAAGTTTTTAAGCACCATACTCTATTCACTTTCAATTAGTATCAAAGCCAGGTTGGTTAAACATACCACACCTTGGTGGTTGCACAGGCTAACACGTGAACCCAAAGATTCCTAGTTAGATCTGCCTTTTTAGATTTTATTATTAGATTTTGTTTTCACAAATCATGGCCCAAAACAAAGATTATGCTAGCACCAGACCTCCAGTGTGCAATCTATCCAAGTTTGCACTTTGGAAAGCAAGGATTAGATTATACATGAATTCTATTGACGAAGATATTTTTAATTCTGTTTTGACAGTTTGTCCAAGACCTCCAGAGAACACAAACACAAATGCTGTTCCACCTCCATCAGGAATAGATGCTGATATCAAGAAGTGGAAGGTAGCTGATGCGAAGGCTATGAATATCTTAGCCCAGACCATGTCTGATGACATCTTTTAAAAGGTGGCTGAATGTAATTCAGCAAAAGAAATCTGGGATAAACTCTCTGAAATAGTCTCAGGATCAGCTGATGAGAGAAAGGACAAGAGATCCCACCTCATATCCCAATATGAGAACTTCAAGAAAGGAGAAGCTAAGCCAGTAGCTGAAATGTATAACAGGCTCAGTCTGATAGTTAATGAACTCAAGACTTTGGATAAGGAGATCTCACTAACTGAACTTAATGACAAAATTCTAATATGATTCCCAAACACTTGGGATTCAAGAATCTGGCCAATCAAGGATGTCAGAAGTTTGAATGAGATCACCACAGAAGCTCTTTTGGGCAAGCTCAAATCTTATGAGCTGCTAATCAAAAATAGAGAAGAAGAGCAGAAGGCTGCTTCACCAGCCACAAGAAAAGAGAAGACAATAGCCTTCAAAGCAACTGAAGATCAGCCTGAAGACAAAGTCACAGGCAATGATGAACTGCTCAGTCTATTAGCCAAAAGATTCTACAAGATGGCCAGAAAGGACTTCAGAAAGAGATCATACAAGGAGCATGATAAGCCAAGGTATGATAAGTCAAATAATAAGGAAATTGTCTGCTTTGGTTGCAGGAAACCAGGGCACATTGTACCTGACTGTCAAGAAAACAAAAACAAGGACAGAAGGGACAAGAAAGAAAGAAGAAAGGAGAAAGACTTCAAGAGGAATGGCAATGGCAAACCCTCCTCAAGCAAAGACAAACACACAAGAAAGGGATTTGTTGCTGAATCCTGGAGTGAAACTGAAGAGGAATCAGAAGCCTCATCCAGCTCTAGTGATGATGAAGATGATGCAGAAGAGAAGAAGTTCTGCATGATGACAATCAATGCCTCTCAACATAATTCAGATGAAGAAGAGTCAGAGTCAGATTCAGAGACTCAACTTGAAGAAGACCAGGTAATCAGTTCATTTGATTTCAATTCAGAGGACTTTAAATCTGAGTTTAAAGCATTATGTTTAGACCTGCTAAAATCTGAGAAGGAAATTATTTCTCTCAGAAATCATTTATCTGAACATAATGTCTTAAAGTCAGAAAACCTCAAACTCTCTCAGGAGTTGGAGTGCTGTAGGGAGCAGATAGCTTCACTGAAAGGTGAGCTATCAGAGGCCAAGAAGCTTGAAAAATCCCTCAATGGGAGAAGTATCAAGCTGATGGACATCACAAGCACAGTGAACTCCAGATTCAATAGTACACTGGGATTGGGTACTTCATCCAGCCAACCTATAGTTCTAACAACCCCAATCAAGTTCATTTCTGATAAAGGGAAGAGAGTTGTAGAGGTAGCTAGGAAAAATTCTGATCTGCCTAAGAAAACTAAGTCCCAACAGAAATCTCGAATAGAGCTCGACGATCGCCGAACGCAGATCGACGATCTCAGGCAAAATCGTCGAACTCAGGTCGACGATCTCAAATTCCTGAACTCTGCCACAGTCGACCGTCGAACGGAGCTCGACGATCTGACCCAAGATCGTCGAACGCAGCTCCACGATCGTCGAACAGAGATCAGAGCTCTGGAAACTCTTTCAAGGGAAAATCAAAATCCAATCCTAGGGGTACTTCATCCCAAATCTTTAACCCTTATACTGAATGTATAATACCTCCAAGGAGATATCATCCTGAAGGTTATAAGAGTCAACCTGGGATGTCTTTCATTTCTGAGTTTAAAGGTTATCAACCTAGGCCCAAGGTAAACTGGGTCAAAAACAAATGAATTATTTTATGTGCAGGTGAAGACCTATCCAACATCTAACCAGCAATGGTACTTGGATAGTGGGTGCTCAAAGCACATGACAGGAAACAAGGACAACCTCACATACTTTAAAGCCAAGCTTGGACCCAAAGTTATCTTTGGTGATTCAAACTTTGGACAAACTAAAGGATATGGTACAGTCCAAATTGGAACAGTAACATTCAAGAAGGTAGCCTATGTGGAAGGACTGAAGCATAATTTGATAAGTATCAGTCAGCTGTGTGATGAAGGCTACCAGGTGACCTTCAGCAAAGCATTATGCAAGATCAAGTCAGAGGACAACACAACTGTGTTGATAGGTAAAAGGAAAGGTAATATCTACCTAGTAGATTTTCTTTCAACTGATGTAGACATCTGCCTATTTAATTCTGTTGGTAGACCTAATGTTTTATGACATAAGAGATTAGGACATTTTAACCTTAGAACTATTGCTAGGCTATCCAAGGACAACCTTGTTAGAGGACTACCTTCTGGCCCCTACAAGAAGGAAGGACTCTGTAAGGCTTGTTAATTAGGCAAGCAAACTAAAAATAGTTTTAAGTCACTTAATAAGAGTGATTCACCTAGGATATTGTATATGTTACACATGGATCTCTTTGGACCCGTCACAGTACAAAGCCTAGGAGGGAAATCTTACACCTTAGTAGTTGTAGATGACTTCTCTAGATTCACATGGGTGTTCTTTCTGAGGAAGAAGTCTGATAACTTTAAGTGTTTGACAGAGTTTCTCAAATACATACAGATTGAGTTCAATACTCACATTGCCCTGATCAGAAGTGATCATGGGACAAAGTTTGATTCTCTTCTTATGCAAGAGTTCTGTCAGAGTGAAGGGATCAGACATACTTTCTCAGCTCCTAGAACTCCTCAACAAAATGAGGTAGCTGAAAGGAAAAAATAGAACCCTTATTGAATCTGCCACTACATTGTTGTCAGATGCTCACCTTCCTCTATCCTTTTGGGCAGAGACAGTGAACACCTCCAACTATGTGCTGAATAGAAGTTTAATACATAAACTAAAGGGCAAGACTCCCTATGAATTACTCAAAGGGAAGAAACCTAAAGTTGATTATTTTAGGAGTTTTGGCTGTATTTGTTATATACATAATAATGACAAGAGATATTTAGCAAAATTTCAAGCTAAGGCTGATGAAGGAGTGTTTCTGGGATACTCCATGATCAGTAAGGCTTATAGGGCATATAATAAATCAACCCTAAAAATTGATGAATCTGTCCACATTTCATTTGATGAATCTAACATGTCTTTCAAGGAGAAGAACACTTCTACCATAGAACCCTTGTAGGAACATTCTCTTCTAGAAGATTTAAACAAGTTACAGGTAACTCAAAAAGAGGAAAGAAGTGGAGATGAAGAAAGCATTCAACATATTGAGGAGAAACAACATGAAGAGCCAGTTGTTGTACCACAAGAGGAAACAATAACACAGGTTGGTGAACAATCAACACCCCCTATTGATTTAGTAACATCAAGAGACCATCCAATTTCCCAAGTAATTGGAGACATCTCAGCTGGTGTGCAAACCAGAAATCAGGTCAACCAAAACCTGTTGCACACTTGCTTCCTATCTCAAATTGAACCTCAATCCATTCAAGATGCAGAGCAAGATCCACACTGGATCATTGCAATGCAAGAAGAGTTGCATCAATTTGAAAGGAACAAAGTTTGGGAACTAGTGACAAAGCCTAAGGATCACTCCATTGTTGGAACAAAGTGGGTGTTTAGAAACAAACTGGATGATTAAGGAGTAATTGTAAGGAACAAAGCAAGGCTAGTTGCTCAAGGATATTCTCAAGAAGAAGGCATAGACTATGACCAGACTTTTGCACCAGTGGCAAGATTGGAAGCCATCAGAATCTTATTAGCTTATGCAGCACACAAAGGATTCAAGGTATATCAGATGGATGTAAAAAGTGCATTTCTCAATGGAGACATCAAAGAAGAAGTATATGTCAGACAACCTCCAGGTTTTATCTCTCCAACTTATCCTGATTATGTTTTTAAGTTGAACAAAGCATTATATGGTCTCAAGCAAGCTCCTAGAGCATGGTATGAGACCCTAGCATGCTTCCTTCTTGAAAATGGATTTATAAGGGGCAGAGTAGACCAAACTCTTTTCATTAGAACCCATAAGTCCCATACCCTACTAGTACAGATTTATGTAGATGATATTATTTTTGGCTCTACTGATTCAAAATTGTGCAGAAGGTTCTCCAACCTAATGCATTCTAAATTTGAAATGAGTAGCATGGGTGAGCTATCCTTCTTTCTAGGATTACAAGTCAAACAACATGCTGACGGCATCTTCATTTCTCAAACCAAGTATGCAAATGAATTGGTCAAGAAATTTGGTATGTCTGAAGCTTCTTGTATGAAAACACCTATGCCTACTAATGTTGTATTAGATGCTGATGAACATGGGAAACCTGTTGATCAGACAACATATAGAGCAATGATTGTCTCCTTACTGTACCTTACAGCTAGTAGACCAGATATAATGTTTGCTACATGTATATGTGCTAGGTTCCAAGTAAGCCCTAGAGAGTCACACCTAACATTAGTAAAGAGGATTCTCAGGTATGTTAAAAGTTGTCCAAATCTAGGTCTTTGGTATCCAAAAGATTCAGCATTTGAATTAACTGGATTTTCTGATGCTGATTATGCTGGATGCAGAATTGACAGGAAAAGCACCAGTGGAACTTGTTAGTTCCTTGGTGACAGACTTGTCTCTTGGTTTTGCAAGAAACAAACTTTTGTGTCATCTTCAACTGCTGAAGCTGAATATATGGCTGCAGGCAGTTGTTGTTCACAAATCTTGTGGATTCAAAACCAACTCCTAGACTATGGCTACAACTTAGAGAAGTCTAAAATATTTTGTGATAACACTAGTGCTATTTCTATAGCTCAAAATCCAGTCCTCCATAGTAGGACAAAACACATAGAGATTAGGCATCACTTCTTAAGGGATAATGTTGAGAAGAATAAAATTGAACTTCAATATATCCCAACTGATTTGCAAAGGGGAGATATTTTCACCAAACCCTTAGATGAAAAGAAACACACCTTCTTCCTAAATTAGTTAGGAATGTTAGATGGAGGAAGTCTAAAATAATATCCAAGATTTTAAAAGTTTAAAAATTGACCAAGACTAGGCAAACATCTTGATTTTTCTTAGTGTCTAGAGTGTATTTCTGGTCTCTGAACTGCGCTCGACGATTTTCCCCCCGATCGTCGAACGGAGATCGACAATTTCCGAAATCGTCGACCTGAGTTCAGCGCTTCTCAGATAGTCTGAATTATCTCTTCCGGTCAACGATCGTCGAACGGTGCTCGACGATTTTGTTCTTTGAACTATCTTCGAACGGAGCTCGACGCTCTCCAATATCGTCGAACGGAAATCGACGATATTGAACACTCTTCAGATTCCTTTAGAAGCCCCGATCGTCGAACTGAGTTCAACGATCTTTCCTTTTCTGCGTCGAACCCTAATATAAAATTCATTTTTCGCCGTCGTTCTCTTTTTGCGTTTTCAATCTCTCTGCAAAAATTCTCTTTCCCTCCAAACATCTCTACACTTGGTCGTTTTGTTTGTTGATTTTTGCAGGTAACCATGGCCGTTTCTATTACTGTTCTTGCCGCAATGAAATTCGATGCTGGATTTGACATTGACATGGAGTCTTTCAGCACTACTGATCAAGTTTTCCAGGATATTTTGGAACTCTTCAAGGAGCCGAAACTTGCTACCATTATGACCACCAGGATCAAGCTGCCTGCTGATGAGATTAAGGAGTGGGTCTACACTGCCCACAACCAGGACCAAAACACTATAGTTGGTTCAATTTCTGGAACCCAGGTACCCTTGACTCCAGCCATCCTGACATAAGTTTTTGAGTTAAGTTCTGGTAGAGATTCTGCTGATTTATCTAGAGAGGAATTTGCTGATCTGCTTGCAAGAATAGGTCACTCTGAGGCTAACCCTAGCAAGCTACTGAAGAAGAACCTAGCTGTGGAATACAGGTTCTTGGCTGATGTAGTAGGCAAGGTTTTGTTGGCCAAGCACTCAGCACATGATACTATCTCTAGGTATCAGCTGTGCTTGATGAGAGCCATTGTGGACAAGAAGCAATTGAACTAGGGAGAGGTTGTAAGACCCCCTCCCCCTTACCAAGGAGGGCTACCGGATCTTATGCCCAGAACCGCCGTCTTACGGTGGCACTAACTCATGGGTTAGCCGACACCGCAACATGCCGATTCTGCCGGCTAGTATGATCATTTAACCTGTAGGCCAATATGAGAAGAAAGAAGTAAAACTGTATATGAAACCATCAGTCCACAAGCCACATAGTACAATCATATAAATGAAATGAAAAGTACATCACTATAGTCCACAGAAGAGTACAAATGAAAGAGTAAAAAGGGCTTATGCCCAGTACATCAAAATCACTCTCTCACAAAATAATAAATGCGGAAGCTATACTAGAACATCAGATCTCGTCCCACCTGAGGACGCACAGTAGTGGTAGTAGCCTGCTGAAGCGGTATCTGCTCCTCATATCCTGCCTCCTCGACGTGCTGGTGCTCCATCTCCACGGGCTCCTAAAAATAGTTGGTCACCGACCATTAGTCAAAAGACTAAGTCGTTTCCTCCACACCTCGCCCCGCAGCTCCTAGGCACCGAGCAGGAGGACGAAGCAGAGGACAACAAAAGGGGTAGCAAAGTGGAAGCAGGTGACAGAATCTAACTAGAGTTGTAATAAATAATGTAGTTCTACTATAGCAGTTCTAAGTATGGTACAGGTAGTAAGTAAGAGCAGTGCAGTAAAGGAAAGTAAAGAACAGTAGTATGAACAAGTAAATAAACTAAACTACCACTATACTATCATCACAAACGTACCCTAACATATATAAATGCCCATACAAATATATAAGTTAGGATTTCCAGGAAATTTAACTTATCATATAAAAGAGCCCATACTAATTTATATGATAAGGATCTATGAAGCGTATGGCCTAATATGAATGAATGATATGATGCAATTTTATGCGCAGGCAAGTGCAACTCACACACAATGACTCCGTGATCACAGACCTTTAGTTCCCACTTTTTCAGAGCTAGCATCACTCTCGGGTACCACCGCTGTGGCTACGGCAGCAGCGGAGCGGGCGTCTCCGCTTCTAGACCGGTATGCACACTACCAAGCCTTAGACCCCTCTCATACGCCTCTGTACACGTCCAAGGTGCACTCTAGAGTCTCGCGTACGTACTTTGCTGACAAACCCGCCAGTCTTGTTGGGTCGGATGTGTGTTATCGGGGATCGTCCTCCAGACCGCAGTGTAAAACAACCCACTGGCCCCTCTAACTCTCACAACCGCCTGGTGCACCGTACTTCCATCGGTGTGACGAACGGCCAGTACCGCATGCCCCGCCACGATATTTATGCACATGCAAGTATTTCATTTCGAGCCTCCCGCTCGCAGGACCAAACCCGTCCTGAATCCCTCAAACCCAAACCCGGGTGAGAACGCACATTAGTGCCTTTATACCAACTCCCTCAAACCCCAAAACGGGTGAGAATGCACATTAGTGCCTTTATACCAACTCCCTCAAACCCCAAAACGGCTGAGCATATATCATGAATCTCTCCAACCCTACACGGGCGAGAAGGTACAATAATGTCCTAACCTATTAGACTACTCTTGTCTACGGGTTATTATACTTAGAGGTTTAAGGTTAATCCCAGGACTGCCCCCAGTATTCTCTGTGAAGGGCTCTCAAGGGGCACTAGGAACTGTGTTGGGATTACGCCCAGCGTTCCCTTTCACAAGGATATTTATTTTAGTTGATGGCTACCCATGTCTCTTCCCCAGCTCTCTTTATTTCTCCAGTACAACCCTAGTGACTTAAGGTATTACCGGGAAACCGACGGTCTTCCGTCGACCCCCACTCCAGTTGCTAACTAAGACTTGCACTTTGATCCCTCACTAAGACAATTCTACCCACCAGGGTTATTCATGTTGAACTCTCTTATTTCTGTCGATAATCAATCCCCTGGTAACCCCTAAGGCAAGACCTATTTATGTTATATGCAGACCATGCCCTATTTTTACCCTAAAAATGTGATCTTCCAAACCTTAAGGCATATTGGCCCTAAATATTTATCCTAGGGTGGTATGGACTAAGGGAACTACCCTATGAATTCTCATAATTTTCCTTGGCCAAATAATCCTTTAATTAAATCTTTTTAATTAAATACTAGGTCACGTTACACATGAAGTGGTATACTTTAACATCCACTTACCTAGGTAATTTTTCCTGAGTTGTATAATGATAAAATATTGCTGCCTACAGAGCTTCATAATTTTCCTTTAATTAGTTATTCCCATTTCTTATTTAATACCAAATTCACATAAATTCCATTTTCCAAATGACGTATAGGCAATATGTAACCAACAATTCCAGGAAAATTACAGAACATTTAGAATACTAATTTATGACTATTGGCAGAGTGTCATCAATTTTTATTATGTAATGGCCTATATAATTCCATTATAACATATTTACCAAAAATGCCATTGTATTAATTTAACAAATAACAATACATCCATTAATTCTGAGAAATTTATACAAAACTAATAATACCATTGTATAGCAATAAAATAAATCCCAAATTTTTCTGAGCTGCATATCCATCATTTCAAGAATTAAATGAAATAAGGGTAAAATGGGCAATTTGAGATATCTAATCCAAAAGCTCTTCAAAATAGAGGGATCATATTTTTCCTAAGTCAAATGTAACATTATCTATGCCTTGGCAAAAGTTTAGGATTTGTGCATGAGGAAAACCTATTTTCCAATTTTATTTTCAAAATAGCTATATTTAAAATAAATTCCAATAAATGGAATTTTTGATTCAAAAAATTCTATGATTAATTTGAGGGATGAAATTTACCCTAATGAACCACTGTAAATAATTCCAAGATCTTTTCATACCACCATTGAGCTGAATACACCATATTTGAATTTTTGCTATTTGCACACCAAGGCAAAACATGAGCTAACACATGCAAGTGGATTCTCCAACATGCAGTGAACCCAAGGTTCTGAAATTTTTACCATGCATCAAGGATGTCCCCATTGACCTACCACCAAGATTTGGGACCATGGGGAGGTATAAAACTCCATATATTTCACTTATTTATATTTTGATATTTTGGCAAAAACTATAGGAAACGTTTCTCCAAAAATTCCTAATTTTTGGCAGGGGCTACGTATTCCCTAATCATGCATGTGCCCAAACTTTGGGGCCATGGTGATTATTGGTTTGACCAGGGCATCCAAATAAATTTCTGCCCTACTCTAGGACCAGTCCTAGGAGAAATGCCCTACAGGACTGTACACTACACCAAATCACACCTTTAAGGTGGCAAATTAAAGATACGACCATCAGCTACAATTGTCATTGAGAGACTAAGGTCTGGAACGGCCTCTAAGAGGCCTAAAAACAACATGCAAAATAGCTGTAATTATGTGACATGAATTTACTATTCATTTCATTTAATTAAATCATATAACTGGATTTGCACGAATCTTAAAGCGTAAAACGACGGGATCGGTTCACCTTCCCCAATGGATCGACGGCTACGATTGAGTTTTCCTAGATAATGTTGGCTGGCGATTTCCGGCCAGCTGAGCCACCACCACCGCCGGCGGATATCGCCACCACCTTCGTTAAGGTGGGGGCTAGCGTTTCCCGGCGGTGGGGCCGCCGGAGTTGGCTCCTCCGGCGAACCCGAGCAAGAAGAAAAAGCCCGGATTTCTCCATTTTCCTCTCATGGCATCGGGCTCGATTGAGCCCGATATCTCCCTAAATGGATCTAGAAATCTAGTACAGGTAGAGGTGAGGTGAAACGCACCTGAATTGGGGTTTGGCTGCGGGTCAGGCGGCGGTTTGCCGTGGTGGTGGTGCGCCGACGAGCTCCACCCCGAAAGCTTGATTCTCCACGATTCTCCATGATCCAGCACTCGATTTCCACTCCCTTCTATCTCCTGAAGCTGTTGGTGAGGTCTGTTTGGACTGAGGTGGAGTATATGGGGAGGTATTTCCTATATGAGCTCGGTTGAGCTTTGTTTGCTCCGCCCCTGCCGCCAAGTGGCACACAGCCCCGGTTTTCTACTGGAAATGGAGAGGGGAGGTCGGCCACCTGGTTTTGGGCAGTTAAAACCAGCTGATGGGGTGGCCATGTGGCCACCATTTCCTCCCTTTCCATTTTCTCTCTCCTCCTACCCTTAAAATCCCAATTTTACCCCCTTGCATGTATTCTCTCTCCTGATTTAGAGGGGTAGGACTGGTCTTGTTCACTTGGGCTGGCCATGGGCCAATTTTGGTGGGCTTGGTCCAAGGGAAAATGGCTTGGTCTTCATTTCACTCCTTTAGGTCAATTTGTTGACTTGTTGACTTGGGGAGTTGACTTGGTCAACCATGGTGGGTGGGCTGACCCTACTTGGTGGAAATGGGTCTAGTGGCACCACCCAACTTGGGTTGGATCAAGGGGGTGCCCTACTTAGGCTAATTGGGCTTATGAGTGTGGGTTTGACCAAATTAAGCCCAAGGTTGATTTTGGTCAATTGGGGTCAAAGTGTTGACCTAGTGACATGCCCTAGGGTCCACTTAGATTGTCTTTAGGGTTAGGGCAATGTTGTGGGGTCATGGTGTGGCTAGGGTCCCCACTTAGGCTAGTTTGATCTAGTTTGACTATGGTCCTATAGTGGGCCCCACATGGCTACCACCCACTACCTAGGGTCAAACATTGTTGGTCTTCCTTAAATCTCACCCATGCCTAACCCAATCTAAGTTGAGGGGTCCAGAAGTAACATGGGATGTTACAAATTCCAATAAACAAGAAAATAATTTCGTCCCCGAAATTTAAGTTCGGGTCTACGAGGTTCTATTTGCAAGAATTTTTTAAGAAATTTTAAAACATAACTTGAAAGTACCTGATGCGAATAGCTCCGGGTGCAGCTCCAGCATCAGATCCCTCGGCTCCCAGGTGTGCTCCTCCCGTCCATGGTTGGACCACAGCACCTTCACAAGAGGGACCTTCTTCTTCCGCAACACTCGGATGGTTGTATCGTCAATCCGCATCGGCTCCAATCTCACTGATCTGTCAGGCTCTACCGGTCCGGCTGTAGTAGTAATGTGCTGCTCCGGCCGAAGGAGAGCTCTTCGCAAGGAAGAGACATGGAAGACATCATGTAATGCACCCAACTCCGGTGGCAGCTACAGTCGGTAAGCCAAGGGGTCGATCCGCTCCAGGATCAGGTATGGCCCCATGTATCGTGGACTGAGCTTCTTGTGCCTCCGCACCCGAGAGACACTGTGTACTGGACGTATCTTCAAGAATACTCTGTCTCCAACCTGGAACTCCACCTTCCGGTGCCGAGCATCATAATACTTTGTCGGCCTGCTCTGTGCCTCTAGTAGCCGATCTCTGATCAATCGAATCTGAGCCTCAGTATCCTCTATATAATCAGATCCAAGAGCCATGATATCCACATCCTGAACCCATGATAGCGGTGTCCGGCATCTCCTCCCATAAAGTGCCTCGTATGGAGCCATCCTGATGCTAGCCTGGTGGCTGTTATTATATGAGAACTCAATCAATGGCAGCAGCCTCTCCCAAGGCTTCCCCGTATCCAATATGCATAGTCTGAGCAGGTCCTCCATGGTCCGGATGGTCCGCTCGGTCTGTCCGTCGGTCTGCGGATGGAAGGCGGTACTAAAAGTAAGCTGAGATCCCAAGTAAGCATGCACGACCCTCCACTCGCTCGAAGTGAACCGACCATCACGGTCCGAAACAATCGTCCTGAGGATGCCATGATATCTGACGTACTGCTCCACAAATAATCTCACCAGAACTGCAACTGGGGCATCCTTTCGAACTGGAATAAACCGCTCTACCTTGGTCAATCTATCCACTATAACCCATATAGAATCATGCCCAGAGTGGGAGCGAGGCAATCCGTGTACAAAGTCCATAGCAATGTCCTCGAACTTCCATTCTGGAACTGGCAGTGGCTGTAGTAAACCTCCCGGGCTCTTGCATTCTGCCTTCACACGCTGGCAGGTCTCGCAATGGGTCACAAAATCCGTGATCTCCCTCTTCATCCCGGGCCAATACATAGACCTCCGCAAATCTGCCCACATCTTGGTGATGCCGGGGTGCACTGAATATCTCGAGCAATGTGCCTCTCTGAGTATGTCATCCCGGATACTGCCCCCTGCTGGTATGTAGATGCGCCCACGGAACCGAAGAAGATCATCCTGTAGTATGTAGTCCTCGACCTTGCCCCTCTCTAGGGCACTGAAAATCGGCTGTAACGCAGCATCCAACCTCTGATGTGCTCGGATGCGCTCCTGTATATCATCGCCACTGATCACTGAGCTTAAATACTCTCTATATACTACTGGCTCGGTCTCGGACACCATGGTAATGTGCATGTCCTCCATCATCTGTAGCAGCTCTATAGACATCAATCGGGGCTCCGGTCCAGAAGTGCCGGCCCTCCTGCTCAAAGCATCTGCTACCGTGTTCGCTTTTCCCGGATGATAGTGGATCTTGTAATCATAATCACAGAGGAACTCCAGCCACCTCCTCTGTCTCAGGTTTAGGTCCTTCTGTGTATCGATATACTTGAGATTCTTGTGATCTGAAATGATGTCACAATGAATCCCGTATAAGTAATGCCTCGATATCTTTAGGGCGAAAACCACAGCCCCGAGCTATAGGTCATGTACTGGATAGTTATGCTCATGCTTCTTCAAATGTCTCGAAGCATAAGCAATAACATGTCCATGCTGCATCAGGACTGCACCCATCCCCTGATAAGAGGCGTCCGTGTAGATCTGGAATCCTTCGCTCCCGGATGGAAGCGCAAGAATGGGGGATGAGATGAGTCGGTCCTTCAGCTCCTGAAAAGCCGCCTCACACCGCTCTGACCAAACAAAATATGTGTCCTTCTTCGTCAAGGACGTGAGGGGGAGTGCTATCCTCGAGAACCCCTCCACGAACTTGCGATAATACCATGCTAGTCCCAAGAAACTGCGGATGTCAGATGCGGTCTTCGGCCGTGGCCAATCCCTCACTGTCTCTATCTTGGCTAGGTCCACTGCTAATCCAGCCCCACTGATCGTGTGCCCCAGGAAAGCCACCTCCTGCAACCAGAACTGGCACTTCGAAAATTTTGCGTACATCTGGGTCTCCCTCAGCCTCTGCAAGACCTACGCCAGGTGCTCCGTATGCTCCTCCTGAGTCCGAGAATATATAAGGATGTCGTCGATGAATACAATCACGAAGTGGTCTAAGAAAGGCTCGAATACACGGTTCATTAGACTCATGAATGCGGCAGGAGCATTCGTGAGCCCAAAAGGCATCACCGTGAACTCGTATAATCCATAGCGTGAACTGAATGCCGTCTTCGGTATGTCCTCTTCCCTGATACGGAGCTGGTAGTAGCGGGATCGCAAATCTAGCTTGGAGAACCAGAAGGCTCCCTGTAGCTGGTCAAATAACTCATCTATCCGAGGCAGAGGATAGGTATTGCGGACCGTTAACCGGTTCAGCTCCCGGTAATCTATGCATAGTCGCAGTGATCCGTCCTTCTTCTTCACAAAGAGAACTGGCGCTCCCCATGGCGATGAACTTGGCCGCACAAATCCTGACTCGACTAGCTCCTGTAGTTGAGTCCTGAACTCTGCTAACTCCCTGGGAGCCATCCTGTAGGGTGCCCGGGACACCGGCCTCGCTCCCGGTACTAGCTGAATCCTGAAATCCAAGTCTCTAGCAGGTGGTAGCCCGGGCAATTTCTCCGGGAATACGTCGGAGAAATCCTGGACCACCGGAATATCTGAGATAGTCGTCTCTGCTCCCACCATCTCGAAGCAGACAAGATAAACTTCTTCACCCTGCTCATGGGCCTTCACAGCCTGTACAGAAGATAACAGTAGGTGGCAGATAGGCTGGATACCTTCAACGATAACATGAGAGTCGCCATGCCTTAGCGTGATCCTCCTGGACGGACAATCTATCTGAGCATGGTTCCGATGCAACCAGGCCATGCCCAAAATCAAGTCAAAGTCCTGCAGCTTCAGAATAGTTGCCGGCGCCTCAAATGCCTTGCCGCCAATCTCGGCCTCCATATCACAATGTGCAGTGGTCCGCAGCTCCGACCCATCGGGTAGATGCACCCTCATCTCTAGTCCAGGAAACCTCTCCACGCCTTCGAGTCCGTCGATGAAGGCCTCGGATACGAACGAGTGCGAAGCACCCGTGTCGAAGAGAGTATGAGCGGGCTTGCCGCTGATCATAACTATGCCTGAGGTTTTTTTACATGAAAGTTAATTGTTATCCTATAGTTCCAGGTACTATATATATAATTGAAAATTCAAGAAAATCAATAATTAACTTTAAGTACCTGTGATAACCTCCTCGGGGTTCCTCGGCTCTGTGAGGTCCAAGGCATATATTTGCTCCTGCTCGCGTCTCCTGCCGTGAGAAATAAACAACAAGGCCTGCCTCAAATCGTCCCTGAGGCCCCGGTAGAACCTCTTGGCATACCTCCAATCATCGGTATCCTGAATCCCTGCGAACCTGGCCAAATGAGAGAACTCTATCACCGATCTAGTCCCCTGCTTGAGGTTCAAAAACCTCTCCTCCAAGGCATCTCTGTCCGTGGCAGAGATGAAGTGCTCCAGAAACACATCGCCAAACTCCTCCCATGATATCTCTAACAGCTCAAAGTCCGCATAAGTAGACTCCCGGACTGATTTCCACCATCTCTTCGCATGAGCCTCTAGCACAGAGGTGGCTAGAGGTACTGCCTCGCCGACTGGGAAGCTGATGCCTGCTAAGATCTCATGTATGGCCTCCAGCCATTCTTCCGTCTTCACCGCATCCTCTGTCCCACGGTACGTCGGTGGGGACAGGCTCTTGAATGCACTCAGCCAGCTCGACCCCGGATTTGGCTGTGGAGCTGGGATTTGTTGGGATCTGAAGGCATCCAGAATCGCCGTCAAGGTCTACCTCATCTCCGTATGTAGGAATGGAGTGGCAGCTGGAGGGGGAGGAGCTACATTTTGCGGCGCGGCGACCTGTGGAGGTTGCATAAAGGTAAGGTTAAAACAAAACTGGCCTAACTCCTTGTACTTTGTGGACCATTTATGTGACTTTACACATGGGCACACCACTGCTTCTGCTGCATAGTTTGTCCGCAAACTAATACTCGGGCGGGGGTGGTCCCATGTTGTGGACTTCTGTCTCATATGATCGTTGTTCAAGTGATACCAGTTTGTAAGACCCCCTTCCCCTTACCAAGGAGGGCTACCGGATCTTATGCCCAGAATCGCCGTCTTACAGTGGCACTAACTCACGGGTTAGCCGACACCGCAACACGCCGATTCTGCCGGCTAGTACGATCATTTAACCTGTAGGCCAATATGAGAAGAAAGAAGTAAAACTGTATATGAAACCATCAGTCCACAAGCTACATAGTACAATCATATAAATGAAATGAAAAGTACATCACTATAGTCCACAGAAGAGTACAAATGAAAGAGTAAAAAGGGCTTATGCCCAGTACATCAAAATCACTCTCTCACAAAATAATAAATGCGGAAGCTATACTAGAACATCAGATCTCGTCCCACCTGAGGACGCACAGTAGTGGTAGTAGCCTGCTGAAGCGGTATCTGCTCCTCATGTCCTGCCTCCTCGACGTGCTGGTGCTCCATCTCCACGGGCTCCTAAAAATAGTTGGTCACCGACCATTAGTCAAAAGACTAAGTCGTTTCCTCCGCACCTCGCCCCGCAGCTCCTAGGCACCGAGCAGGAGGACGAAGCGGAGGACAACAAAAGGGGTAGCAAAGTGGAAGCAGGTGATAGAATCTAACTAGAGTTGTAATAAATAATGTAGTTCTACTCTAGCAGTTCTAAGTATGGTACAGGTAGTAAGTAAGAGCAGTGCAGTAAAGGAAAGTAAAGAACAGTAGTATGAACAAGTAAATAAACTAAACTACCACTATAATATCATCACAAACGTACCCTAACTTATATAAATGCCCATAAAAATATATAAGTTAGGATTTCCAGGAAATTTAACTTATCATATAATAGAGCCCATACTAATTTATATGATAAGGATCTATGAAGCGTATGGCCTAATATGAATGAATGATATGATGCAATTTTATGCGCAGACAAGTGAAACTCACACACAACGACTCTGTGATCACAGACCTTTAGTTCCCACTTTTTGAGAGCTAGCATCACTCTCGGGTACCACCGCTGTGGCTACGGCAGCAGCGGAGCGGGCGTCTCCGCTTCTAGACCGGTATGCACACTACCAAGCCTTAGACCCCTCTCATACACCTCTGTACACGTCCAAGGTGCACTCTAGAGTCTCGCGTATGTACTTTGCTGACAAACCCGTCAGTCTTGTTGGGTCGGATGTGTGTTATCGGGGA
Source organism: Platanthera guangdongensis (assembly GCA_039583875.1). Classification (NCBI taxonomy): domain Eukaryota; kingdom Viridiplantae; phylum Streptophyta; class Magnoliopsida; order Asparagales; family Orchidaceae; genus Platanthera; species Platanthera guangdongensis. The sequence goes on along the minus strand of CM077161.1, from coordinate 20,629,325 downwards.
TCGTCCTCCAGACCGCAGTGTAAAACAACCCACTGGCCCCTCTAACTCTCACAACCGCCTGGTGCACCGTACTGCCATCGGTGTGACGAACGACCAGTACCGCATGCCCCGCCATGATATTTATGCACATGCAAGTATTTCATTCCGAGCCTCCCGCTCGCAGGACCAAACCCGTCCTGAATCCCTCAAACCCAAACCCAGGTGAGAACGCACATTAGTGCCTTTATACCAACTCCCTCAAACCCCAAAACGGGTGAGAATTCACATTAGTACCTTTATACCAACTCCCTCAAACCCCAAAACGGGTGAGCATATATCATGAATCTCTCCAACCCTACACGGGCGAGAAGGTACAACAATATCCTAACCTATTAGACTACTCTTGTCTATGAGTTATTATACTTAGAGGTTTAAGGTTAATCCCAGAACTGCCCCCGGTATTCCCTTTGAATGGCTCTCAAGGGGCACTAGGAACTGTGTTGGGATTACGCCCAGCGTTCCCTTTCGCAAGGATATTTATTTTAGTTGATGGCTACCCATGTCTCTTCCCCAGCTCTCTTTATTGCTCTAGTACAACCCTATTGACTTAAGGTATTACCGGGAAACCGACGGTCTTCCGTCGACCCCCACTCCAGTTGCTAACTAAGACTTGCACTTTGATCCCTCACTACGACAATTCTACCCACCAGGGTTATTCATGTTGAACTCTCTAATTTCTGCCGATAATCAATCCCCTGGTAACCCCTAAGGTAAGACCTATTTATGTTATATGCAGACCATGTCCTATTATTACCCTAAAAATGTGATCTTCCAAACCTTAAGACATCTTGGCCCTAAATATTTATCCTAGGGTGGTATGGACTAAGGGAACTATCTTATGAATTCTCATAATTTTCCTTGGCCAAATAATCCTTTAATTAAATCTTTTAAATTAAATACTAGGTCACTTTACACATGAAGTGGTATAATTTAACATCCACTGACCTAGGTAATTTTTCCTGAGTTGTATAATGATAAAATATTGCTGCCTACAGAGCTTCATAATTTTCCTTTAATTAGTTATTCCCATTTCTTATTTAATACCAAATTCACATAAATTCCATTTTCCAAATGAAGTATAGGCAATATGTAACCCAAAATTCCAGTAAAATTACAGAACATTTATAATACAAATTTATGACTATTTGCAGAGTCTCATCAATTTTTATAGTGTAATGGACTATAGAATTCCATTATAACATATTTACCAAAAATGTCATTGTATTAATTTAACAACTAACAATGCATCCATTAATTCTGAGAAATTTATACAAAACTAATAATACCATTTTATATCAGTAGAATAAATTCCAAATTTTTCTAAGGTGCATATCCATCATTGCAAGAATTAAATGTAATAAGGGCAAAATGGGCAATTTGAGATATCTAATCCAAACGTTCTTCAAAACAGAGGGATCATATTTTTCCTAAGTCAAATGTAACATTATCTATGCCTTGGCAAAAGTTTAGGATTTGTGCATGAGGAAAACCTATTTTCCAATTTTATTTCTAAAATATCTATATTTAAAATAAATTCCAATAAATGGAATTTTTGATTCCCAAAATTCTATGATTAATTTGAGGGATGAAATTTACCCTAATGAACCACTGTAAATAATTCCAAGATCTTTGCATGCCACCATTGGGCTGAATACACCATATTTGAATGTTTGCTATTTGCACACCAAGGCAAAACATGAGCTAACACATGCAAGTGGATTCTCCAACATGCAGTGAACCCAAGGTGCTGAAATTTTTACCATGCACCAAGGATGTCCTCATTGACCTACCACCAAGATTTGGGACCATGGAGAGGTATAAAACTCCATATATTTCACTTATTTATATTTTGATATTTTGGCAAAAACTATAGGACAATTTTCTCCAAAAATTCCTACTTTTTGGCAGGGGATAAGTATGCCCTAATCATACATGTGCCCAAAATTTGGGGCCATGGTGATTATTGGTTTGACCAGGGCATCCAGATGAATTTCTGCCCTACTCTAGGACCAGTCCTAGGAGAAATGCCCTACAAGACTGTACACTACACCAAATCACACCTTTAAGGTGAAAAATTAAAGAAAAGACCATCAGATACAATTTTCATTGAGAGACTAAGTTCTGGAACTGCCTCTAAGAGGCCTAAAAATAACATGCAAAATAGCTTTAATTATGTGACAGGAATTTACTATTCATTTCATTTAATTAAATCATATAACTGGATTTGCACGAATCTTAAAGCCTAAACCGACGGGATCGGTTCATCTTCCCCAATGGATTGACGGCTGTGATTGAGTTTTCCTGGATGATGTTGGCTGGCGATTTCCGGCCAGCTGAGCCACCACCACCGCCGGCGGATATCGCCACCACCTTCGTTAAGGTGGGGGCTAGCGTTTCCCGGCGGTGGGGCCGCCGGAGTTGGCTCCTCCGGCGAACCCGAGCAAGAAGAAAAAGCCCGGATTTCTCCATTTTCCTCTTATGGCATCGGGCTCGATTGAGCCCGATATCTCCCTAAATGGATCTAGAAATCTAGTACAGGTAGAGGTGAGGTGAAACGCACCTGAATTGGGGGTTGGCTGCGGGTCAGGCGGCGGTTTGCCGTGGTGGTGGTGCGCCGGCGAGATCCAACCCGAAAGCTTGATTCTCCACCATTCTCCATGATCCAGCACTCGATTTCCACTCCCTTCTATCTCCTGAAGCTGTTGGTGAGGTCTGTTTGGACTGAGGTGGAGTATATGGGGAGGTATTTCCTATGTGAGCTCGGTTGAGCTTTGTTTGCTCTGCCCCTGCCGCCAAGTGGCACACAACCCCGGTTTTCTGCTATAAATGGAGAGGGGAGGTCGGCCACCTGGTTTTGGGCAGTTAAAACCAGCTGATGGGGTGGCCATGTGGCCACCATTTCCTCCCTTTCCATTTTCTCTCTCCTCCTACCCTTAAAATCCCAATTTTACCCACTTGCATGTATTCTCTCTCCTGATTTAGAGGGGTAGGACTGTATTGTTCACTTGGGCTGGCCATGGGCCAATTTTGGTGGGCTTGGTCCAAGGGAAAATGGCTTGGTCTTCATTCCACTCCTTTAGGTCAATTTGTTGACTTGTTGACTTGGGGAGTTGAATTGGTCAACCATGGTGGGTGGGCTGACCCTACTTGGTGGAAATGGGTCTAGTGGCACCACCCAACTTAGGTTGGGTCAAGGGGGTGCCCTACTTAGGCTAATTGGGCTTATGAGTGTGGGTTTGACCAAATTAAGCCCAAGGTTGACTTTGGTCAATTGGGGTCAAAGTGTTGACCTAGTGACATGCCCTAGGGTCCACTTAGATTGTCTTTAGGGTTAGGGCAATGTGGTGGGGTCATGGTGTGGCTAGGGTCCCCACTTAGGCTAGTTTGACCTAGTTTGACTATGGTCCTATATTGGGCCCCACATGGCTACCACCCACTACCTAGGGTCAAACATAGTTGGTCTTCCTTAAATCTCACCCATGCCTAACCCAATCTAAGTTGAGGGGTCTAGAAGTAACATGGGATATTACAGAGGTCTTCTTTGACCTGATTAAGAAGAAACTCAACAAGAACTTTGTGAATTTTGGGAGGATCCTTGGGCTCTTTCTTCAGAACAGATGCCCTGCTTTGCTAGTATCTTCTGGGATACATATTAATGCTTCAAAGAGATTGTCCTGTACCCTATTTGGTAAATGGGACAGGCAGATAACCAAGCCCAGCAGGCCTTATGCAAGCACAACTTCAGCCACCAGGACTATAATAGTCACTTTCCCTCAAGTCTCTGCCCCTGCAGATGACTTGCCTACTGCTGCTTCTCCTCCTCCAACTTCAATTCCATCTCCTCCAGTTCCATCCACCATTCAAACTCCATCCACAATCATCATTTCTAGCCCTTTTGCAACATCAATACCATCTCCAATTCCAAGTCTACCAGTCATAGAAGAAATCTTCCATCCATTATATTCCTACCCTCAACCAGACATTGATACCTCATCCACCATTCCCTCATTCAATCTTATTGATGATTCCTTCATGGATGACTCACCCTCTTCTCCTCCCGAGCTACCCTCCTCATCGACATCTTACCAACAACTTCTACAAGACATTCTGGATCAACCCTCCTTCACACCCTCTATCTCAATCCCACTGTCTTCCATCTCCACAATACCCTCACCTCAACCATCACTCCTACCATCCACTAGCTCTCCACCATCATCACCTGTTGCTCTACCTCTAGTCTCTACCTCTGCTCACATTCCTGTTGAGCATGTAGATCTTCCAGCCCTAGCTGACCAGTTATATGAACTGCTAGCCCCCAAGCTATCTCTTCTATTGGAGACCTCCTTGGCTCCATTACTTCAGTCAGTGGCAGCTCTTTCTGCCAGGCTATCCTCCTTATTTCCTCAGGCAATTCCTTCATTAGTGTGCCTTGATCCAGTATTCTCTGAATCTAGGCAGGGGGAGATGCCTTATGAAGTTAGCTTGCCTGCTGTTTCTTCAGTTATTGTTGCTGCTGCTGCTGCTGTTGTTTCTCAAGCTCCAGTTCCTCCTCCAGTTGTTGTTTTTTCAGTAGACCTCGGGTCCTTGTTATCAATATTTGATTCAGTTTATTTCAGTTGTCTTCCAGAGAAAGTTGTAATCCAGCCCTCAGAGGATCTGTCCAAGGCCATTGTGCCCTTCTCCAGTTGTGACACCAGGGTTATAACTTCTTTTGTCAATTCAGTTTATGCTGCCAATATTGTTGCTGAATCTGTTGCTGCTGCTATTAGTAATGATGATGTTGTTGTTTCAGTTCCCGAGAATATGCAGACAGAGGCATATGAATTTGAGCCTGCTGCTATTGCTGATGATATTGATGCTACTGAACCTATTATATCTGAAACTGCTGATGTTCCTGTATCTGAAAATGTTTTATCTGAAACTGTTGCTGCCCCAACTGCTGCTGTTATTACTGCTGATATTCCTTCAAAGAGTATTGCTCCAGAAAGCTCTATATCTGTTGTTACAACTGCTGCTACAACTTCTGTATCTGTTGTTACTAGTGCTGTATCTGCTGCTATCACCACTGCTGTTTCATCTGCTCCAACTCAACTTCAGAAAGAATACTTGAAAAAGATTGATGCTTTGTATGATGAGCAAAGTTCTGAAAGTGATGAATTCAGGATTGATTCTGATGACTCCTCTGCCACTATTGCCAAGAAGAGAAAGGCAAGGAGCAAAGCCATGAAAAGAGTACCTCCAACCAAAGTCAAGGACACTAATGTTATTCCATATTACATTCTTCATGATTGCCCCATTACTGAGCATTGGATGCAGTATTCTAAGAATCAACTTAAAGCTATGAAGATGAAAAGGAAGTATGAGAAAGGATCTTCTCAATTTCATCATCCTCATCCTCCTCCACCACCTCCTCCTAATGCAGGTGCAGGTGCAGGTGGAAGCTCAGCTGCTCAACCTTCTGCCAAAAGCCAAACCCCCTATCAGCCTCATGCAAGATCTTATCATAGGGGAAGCCAGTCCAGAGGTTCTCAGTCTAGAAGAGGAAGCTACAGAGGAAGCCAAAGGGAATTCCAGGTTTACTCAAAAGGCTACTCCAGGCAACATCCATACTCCAGGGAAGGACAAGCTTCATCAGATACAACCTCAGGTCCTTTTCCCTATAAACTGAAGGAAGTAGTCTCATCCAGAGCTCCTCCAGACAATCCATCCAATAGATATGAGCCTCCAGTGCCCTTTGAAGACCCTGAAAATAATCCAACTGCTTGGACTGCCCGGATGAAAGAGCTAGCTGCCCTGGATCAAATTAAGAAAGCTAAAGAGCAAGGCAGAGATTCTTCCAACATTACTACATTGTCTGAACAAAGAAAGAAAGAATTGGAAAGATATGGCTCAAGCAATTTTTTTGACTCTGATAGATATATGAAGCTGCATCCTGAAGCTGTAGTACCAAGGCCCAAACAGCAAACCTCTTTAGGTGCAGCAGATGACAGAAGGTCAAAGAAAGAAGCTCTCAATCCTAATAGAGAAATCAAGCTTATAAAGAGCAAGGAGAAAGAATAACTATGTAAGGTGACAATCATTCTGATTTCTGAATTCTGTCTGGGATATTATATATCTGTGCTTCTGCAATGCTGTGTTTATTGCATTTCTGTATTGTTGCTTTGTATGTTGTTATTTAATTTTTTCAAGTTCTGTAAATAGTAATCCTAACCCAAATAGGGGGAGATTGTTGGAACACCCTATTACTAATTTGGGTCAGGATCACTATGTCTTTAGGAAAACTATTTTGACCTCCTGTATAGATCTAAAGGTCAACTAGAATTGAGTCTAAGGGTTAGAAGTCTAGGTTTGGAAGCTGCCCTCAAGACCAAGGATTTTCAGTTTGGAGTCTAAGTCATATCGTCGAGCTCAGTACGACGAATCGTCGAACTCCAGTCGACGATCGTCTAGCTCAACTTCGACGGATCGTCGAACTCCATTCGACGATCGCTGAGCTCAACTTCAACAAATCGTCGAACTCTATTCGACGATCTGCGAGCTCAGTTTGACGATCTTGACTCAGTATTGATTCTCTATCTCTGAGCTCCGTTCGACGATAGTTGAGCTCAGATCGACGATCTTTGTTGCTGTCTAAGTCCAAATCGCTGAGCTCAGTTCGACGATAACAGAGCTCAGTTCGACGTTTTTCTGATGAGTTAAAGGATTTTCAAGATTCAAATTCAGGACAGTTAAGGAGTTATTCAGCAATTAATTCAGAAGATTTTCTAGCCGTTTTCATTTATTCTGGACCAAGTTTCAAGGGATTATCAAGGTATGTTTCTTTGGACTTTCCCTAGAAGACATTTGCAATTAAGGATGCAATTAATGACAGGCCAACGACTATTGTTGACAAAGGATGATTTTCTATTCAGAACCAGAGAATAAAACTCAAGATTTTTGAATCTTTATCACAACACACATAACAGACAACACAGATAAGCAGAACAAGAAGAACAAGAAGAACAAGAACAAAAAATTCTCTGTCAAAAAGAATTCATACAAGAACACACACCAAAGGAGATCAATAAAATCTGAAATCTTCAGATCCCCTTTTGATTCAAGTGTTCAAGGACAACATCTTTCAAGACACCAGACACCTAACATTTCAGCTGTTGCTGAAATTATCATTTGCTGGAGATCAACTTCTGAAGGCCTATCACCCTACAGCAAAGCCTCATTTCCTGAACATCTCAAGAACTCAGGGGGAGCTTTGACAACATCTAAATCCACATAGTTTTCTCAGCTGCTTTGAGAAAGAGAAGACTTCCATCACTCTCTCATCCCCATCTCTGTAAAGGGTTTTTCAAACTCCCTTAAAAAGTTTGTGCTTGGTTTTTGAGCACCTTGTCAAAAGCTCATTGGTGGCAAGACACCTGATGAAAAAATCTGATTTGGTTTTGAGCACCTTATCAAAAGCTCATTGGTGCCCAGGACACCTGATCAACTCATCCTGCAGTGGATTCCTACCTAGGGTGGTAGAATAGTGGATGTACCCAAGTTTAGGGGAACCACTATAGCTCCTTGTGTCTTCTGGCTTGCTTGTCTTTATTTTTGTTTTTGACTGTGATTGTTCTGTGATTAGTTAGGATCTGTGATTAGTTTCTTTTGTAGGTTATTTTGTGATTAGATTGAATATTTGCTTCCCTGTTCACTCAGATTACAACAACTGTTGTTAAAAGTTTTTAAGCACCATACTCTATTCACCCCCCTCTAGAGTATTTCAGATCTAGCTGCACTTTCACACCGCCTTTCACACAGATAAAGGGGTGTATTGTCACAAAGTAATGTTGTTTGGGATAAATAACGCCGGGCTACCTACCAAAGACTAATGAACCATGTGTTCAAAAGTCTCATCAAATAATACATAGAGGTCTACGTCGACGACATGTTATTCAAGAGCATGCGACGGGTTCATCACCTAGAAGACATCAAAAAGTGCTTCCAACTCCTTTGCCACTTCCAACTGCGCCTTAATCCAACCAAATATGAGTTCAGAGTTACCGCAGGAAAGTTCCTAGGCTTCATGCTAACACAACAAGGAATAGAGGCCAAACCCCAAAAATCAAGGCATTGGAAGACATGTCCCCCCACGCAGTATGAAGGAAGTCCAGCGTCTCAACGGAAGAATAGCTACACTCTTCCGTTTCTTGGCCCGGATAGGGGACAAGTACCTCCATTTATTTAAGGCCCTTTGCGGGGCATGTCATGCCAGTTTCCAATGGATGAATGAGTGTCAGACCTCCTTCGAACACCACAAGCAATACTTGGCCACTGCCCGCTACTCTCCATGCCTATCGAAGCAGAAGCCCTCTTTTTATACGTGGCATTCTCACCGGATGCACTCAGCTCAGTCCTGGTTAAGGATGAAGGGGGGATCCATCACCTAATATATTATCTCATCAAGGTCCTATCAGATACCGATAGCAGGTATCCCATGGCAGACAAGACGGCCATAGCCGTAATATTATCTATTAGAAAGCTTCGACCCTATTTTCAATCCACACCATCAAAGTGCTCATGCAACTACCGCTCCGAGCAATCTTGAAAAAGCCTGAGGTATTGGGGAGGCTAGTCAAATGGGCAATAGAGCTGAGAGAATTCCACATCCAGTTCCTACCTAGGCACATCATCAATTACCAATTCCTTTTGGACTTCATAGTAGAGTTCACACTCCCCCAAAGAGGAGTGCCCAGCTTCGACGACCCGGCTCCAATATAGTGGACCTTGCAGGTCGATGGGGCCTCTAGTGCCATGGGAGCAGGTGCAGGCCTACTGCTTACTGGTCCCGAGGGAGCCACTCTCAAGTAAAGCTCCTACTGAAATTCCCCGCCACCAACAACATCGTGGAATATGAAGCCTTGATCATCGGCCTCTACCTAGCCATAGATTGTGGGGTGAAAAGCCTGATCATCAACACCGTCTCCCAGTTGGTGGCCTCGCAGGTTGAGGGGGTCTACGAGGCAAAGAATGAACAACTCGTGCAATACCTCCAGCTGGTCAAGGCCCTCCTCGACAAAACCAATTCTCACCAGATCCTCCACATCCCTTAGGAATAGAACACTAGGAAGACAAGTTATCCAAACTCTCCAACTCCACCACAAGGTACCAAACTCGGCAAAGCCGAATCGAGGACTTGCTCATTCCCAATATCTCAGGCCCCAGGGAGACCACCACTATAACAGAAGGGGAACCCTACTGGATGGACCCCATCATCACCTGCATCGAAAGCGGGCAACTACCGACGGATCCTATAGAGGCCAGGTGCCTCTGAATCCATGCAGCCTTATTTTACCTCACCAACAACGAGCTCTACAAACGTTCGTTCTTCGGGCCATCCTTGAAGTGCTTACACCCAGCTGAGGCCGACTACGCTTTGTGGGAGATACACATAGGCATATGTGACGAACATCTGGGAGGAAAGGCTTTGTCCCTAAAAATTCTACGACAAGGGTTCTATTGGCCTACAATGAAAAAAGAAGCCCTGTACTTCATTTCGAGGTGCGAGAGCTATCAATTCCACTCCAACGTCCCATATCAGCCCCCCGTTGTGCTCACCCCGCTCCGGAGCATATGACCCTTTGCTCAGTAGGGAATCGATCGACTCGGCCCATTTCTGCAAGCCTCAGTGCAAAGGAAGTTCAACATCCTGTCCGTTGACTACTTCACTAAATGGGTTGAAGCAGAGCCGCTGGACAAGATTACCAAGGAGAACGCCACACGATTTGTTTGGAAGAACATCATCCGTGGCTTTGGTATCCCCCTACTATCATCGCTGATAACGGGACGCAGTTCACCTAAAAGGCCTTCACCAAAATGTGCGAGGACTTGAAGATAGAACTTCACCATATGGTGGTGGTGCATCCCTAGGCTAACTGGCAAACCAAAGTCACCAACCACACAATCATAAAAGGCTTGAAGTCCCGCCTTCAAGAGGCGGGGGGTAGTGGGTGGATTCCATCCCCAATACCTTGTGGGCTTACAGGAAGACAACATGAGCGCCCATCAGAGAAACACCCTTCAATCTCCGCTACAGATCAGAAGCGGTAATACCCGTGGAGATCGGGGCCCCAAGCCCCCCACATCCAAGCTTTCGTCCCGATGGAGAACAAAGACCTCCTAAGGGGGAGCTTGTACTTGGGGCAAGAAGTAAGGGATGAAGCAGAACAAAGGATCTCCACATACCATGGTCGTATGGTATGATTCTATGATAGAAGGGTAAAGCCAAGACCCATAAATATCAGAGACCTTGTCCTCCAAAACCTCGAAGCTGCAGGAAAAGCACCTCAGAAGGACAAGCTCTCTCCAACTTAGGAAGGGCCCTTCGTCATCACGGTAGTGGTAAAGCCCAAGACTTACAAGCTAAGAACTCCAGATGAGAAATCACTCCCCCGAAATTGGAACATACAAAACCTACGTCTCGTCTACCAATAATCTGTAACAGGGCGTACGACTAAGGAGCCTCGCTGTTGTATGTTTTTCAACATCATTGCAATCAACGTTGCTTTAATCCAACAACAAATTTTCGGCGAGATCGGCGAAAGCCTTTCCACACCGCCCAGGAAAGGTTGAAGAAAGCCTTTCTGCACCTATGGAGAGATCGGCAAAAGCCCTTCTGCACCTTATACGAGAAAGACAATGGTCTGTCTGCACCTCCCAAGAGAGATGGGCAAAGGTTCATCTGCACCTTTAATAGGACAAACCCCGGTTCTCCAAAGGCACAAACAAATAATAGTTCTTTGACACCACCACCCAGACAGACGCCGGTTCTCCTGAGGCGCGAACGAACAAAGGTTTTTTGTCACCTCCACTCGGGCGGACCCAGATCCACCTGAGGCGCGGACAAACAAAGGTTCTTCGCCACCTACAATCGGACAAATCTTGGTTCTACTAAGGTGTAAACAAATAAAGATTTTTCGCCACCTGTACTCGGACAAACCCCAGTTTTCCCAGGGCATGAACAAAGGTTCTCCACCATCTACGCTCAAGGTATGAGCAAACATGGGCTCAATGCCCTCAAATCTAAGGCTACTTACGCCTCTACAAAAATGCTAGTAAACAAACATCCACCAACACTCAGATGGACCTTGGTCCTCTTGAGATGTGAACGAACAAAGGTTCTTCGCCACCTCTGCTTGGACGGACTCTTGTCCTACCAAAATGCAAGCAAATGAATATCACCCGCCATCGACCTGTTTAAAATGTCAGCATTCAAACTAAGCGCAACTCTACCATTCGTGTACGCACACCAAAGCACAACCAAAATATGGGAGATCCGAAAAAGAGGGTCTCCATTCAAAAAAAAAGTTGACCCGCGGGCTACATCATCATGTGACGGTGCAAAGGCACACCCGCAATATAAACCAAAGTTGACGCAAACAAACAAACCACAAAGTCAATTTGCACCACCTAGGTAGGGGGGGAGATTCATCCCCCATTACGCACAAGCAATAAACTCTCGTCACTAATGATCTGCCCTCCAGCAACAACGTGTGAGGGACGTAAGAGCGCCAGATACTCCAATGCCCACAAGACACCCAACACTCGGCAGGTGCATAAACTTACACCATTACATAAAAAAGGGAAGATGAGAAGTAACACGCCTCCGATCCAGCACAACACGCAAGGTGCAAAGCAAAGGGGTGTTTCTACTGCATGCCACATGCATCACACACAAACAATCAATCGCGGGAGTCACCACCCAGGCATCCCCCGTAAAGCCTTCAGCCTGCAAAGCTGACACGAGTGGCTCCAAGATGTGAGTGCACACATCAAGGCCCAACCAAGTGGGTATTACACACTACTAACAAAGATGACATGTACAAAAATGATCTCGAATTCACGACCCCAAGGCAGAATGATTGAGCTTGAAAATTTCCGCACTCATCGCTTCGCGAATCATGACTCGCAAAAATTTGGGGGCATTTGATGAGGTCTCCTCTGAAATTTCTAAGTCAAACCGACAAGAATCAGATCGAGTATGCATGGGCCTCACCGAACCAATTACGCGTATCAAAGCAGCAAGCCCCATGAACCCCCAAAGAAGAGGTCGAGCCTGCGTAGGCACACGATAGAGCCGCGCATGCACGCTCGGCTTATGCGCAGGCATGCACGACCAGCGTGTACGGCCGCGCCCCACAAGATGTGTCCCACGCGGCTAGCACGCGCGACCAGCTTGCGCGACCGCACCCCACATGTCTGCACGCATCCAGCCTGTGCTGCCGTAAGGCTGCGCCGCTGCACGGTCGCACCCCGCATAACCGCATGTGCCCGCATAGCTTCTCCCCCTTGCATCCACAAAACCTGCGACTGTGCTCCGTGGAAGTGCCCCGCGCACGCTCCGCACGCACATGCATTTTCAAGCGCCCCGCTCGCACGCCGTACACGGAGCCCGCCGGCACGTGCATGTGCCGATGGTGGTCACCGCTGCCACCAACGATCCTCGCTGTCCCCGGCCTCCTTCATCGCTACCGGCCACCTCCGGCCTCCTTCATCTCTACTGGCCACCTCCGACCTCCGCCGCCTCTGGGAACTTTGCTCAGGCTGCCCGAACTGCCCGATGGGCACTCTCATCATTTTGGCAAAAATGGTGATCCCGGTGATCGAAGTGGAGCAACGTCATTCGCCACCACAAATAACTCCCCATCACAATTATACCATGACCCTCCAAAAAACTACAAATAGGCCCCCCCGACCTTAATTTAAAGACAAGCAGCTCCGGAGGGAAGAGAGAGCTCTGAGGTTTTCCGGCGGGATCGTGGACTTAGGCCGATTCTCCGCTCAGGAATTCACTTCGTCCTTCTCCTTGAACTAAGCTTCCAACACACGTCAAGTCACGTAAACCGCCTCTGTGAGAGCGCTCCCATCAAGTCTTCACATCAACGAAAGCACTCCCACCCGAAGATCCGTAGACGTAGAGAATTTTCCAACCGGAATGCTCCCACCAGTTTCTGCGAGCAAAACAACGTTCGAAGAGCAAAGCGCCCCGACCGAGTCTCTGAGAATTTAGCTGTTTTCCTCATTTTTTGTACCTGTAACAGAGTAGCGGCCTATCACTCTCCGAGTTCAAATCAAATTTTGTAAACTCCAAGAAGTTATTGGATTTTAGCTCGACACAATTCCAACCACATGATTTTTCTCCCTTTTTAGTTTCCACGTAAAAAATGCCTATTGTTATTTACTGTGCTTCACTTTGACTATTTGCACGCTCGGTCCGATTTCGAGCTAAGGCAGTCCGATTTCTCCCAACTGGAGAAAGACCGGGCAACCCACAACAAGAATAATCAGTAAAAGCATGTTTGACATTCTCAATCCATCTTTGAGAAACAACGAGACAACAAGGAGGTAAAACTCAACTACTTCCAGAGGAAGGAAGAGCACCGACAAAAGCTTACGAGAAAGTATTGAGTTTTAATTAATGCCTTAATTGTAACACCCCAAAAAGGAATAAGGGGTACTAGGCTGAACAGTCGACCAAAGATCGACGAAAATCATTAAGCTGAGCGCGACGAAAATCATCGAGCAGAGCTCAACGAAAATAGTCGAGCAGAGCTCGACAAAAATCATCGAGTAGTGCCCGACGAAAAGCGTCGAGCTGAGCTCGATGAAACATTGAGCAGAGCTCGAAGAAAATAGTGTTGTCTAGTGTTATGGACAGCTCGACGAACTCAGACTCCATTCGACGAATTATCTCCTATTCGACGATTTGCGTTTGACGAATGTGGTCCCGTTCGACAAAATGTCGAAATCATATGTCGCCGAAGTGGCGACTCGTGTCAGGTGGCTGGTGTGCGGCCACTGAGAGGTTATTGAATTTTTAGCTGAAACCCGAGCCATTGTTGTATTTTGATGAGAATTGATCGTGAGGCTGGGGTAAAACCCGAGGCCTTATCGGTAGAGCAATGTGATTCAGGAAATCATTCTTTCCTTTTTCTATCTCTTCCTTATGTCTCGAGTTCTGGACAGAGAACTTTCGGCTGGTGCTAGGGTTTGAGTGGACTTTTTGAGTTGCTGGAGGAGATCTTGGGGCTGGAATCAAGAGCCGAAGCAAGAATCTCGAAGAGGAAAGTGAGACAATCATTTCCATCCATGTAGAAAAGCTTTGTCATGGCTCCGAAGAAAACCCCAAGGGTAACAATCTTCCTACTTGGACATGTGAAGTCCTTATTTTGGTATATGCATGGATTTCCCCCACCAAAAGGTGGAACGTTGAGGGATTTCCATTGGGTTGATTCTTGAAATCCCCAAGAAGTGTTGCATATAGATCCAGAAATATGTAGTACGGAATAGGAATCTGGATAGGTTGGTCTAGATTGGTGATGTTTTATTTTGTGCACCAGAGAAGACTCCATGTATAATCGAGTATTTTGTGGAGTCAGTGGGTTGTGCCTATGAAGTGGATTAACAGGAAGTACTGGAGTGGAATTCCAGAAAAAATACCCTCAAAGTGTATGTGTTGTATGCTATGAAAGTCCAGTGTTTCTGGCACTATAGGTGGCTACAGGGTTTTATGGATAGTTGGTCTAAATATGGTTTGGGCTGGGTACAGAGAGTTTTGTCACGAACTCTGCGCGATAGTGGTTGTCGCTGGCGATATATCCTAGCTAACTTGTGATTGTGAAGCCAATCCTTCGGGGACGTTGTGGCTATTGTGAGATATGCGCTCTTAAAGGCCAGTGAGCCAAACGTACAAGGGGATGCCAAACCGCATCAGTCTAGACATTGAACTTACGATTTGAGCAATGGGCAAGGGCTGAACTGTATCCGCGTGATGGTTGTCTAACTTGAGTGCATAAGAGAACAACTTCATTAGGATCACATCATGAGAGTCTTGAGCTGTTCTCCATCAAGACTAAAGTCTCCAGCCGTGGGCCGTAGAGCATGGATGCTCAAGTTTTACCGTTGGCGTTAAGACCTGAGAATGGTGGTGGGACCCTAGTTTTCCGGTACACCGATAAAGTGCCCTGTGGGCACGGAGGTTCGGGCCATGTGGTCAACGTTTGTGATATATTGATGGTGTGTGTATGCACATCTTGTGATATATCTGCTTTTGAAATGCTATGCCTGCAGGGAAAGAATACCGCTGCCCCGAGAAATGGGTAGGGTCGTTATAAATTGGTCAGCTACATGCTGACCATTGCTTTATTTTCCACCATTGCGGTGGATTGTCCCCATGCAGGTGCTGGAGAGCCGAGCGAAAAATAGTGGGCTGAAGACCTTGCTGTTGCTGCTATGCTGTTCCTCGAAGGCCAATTAAAGAAATGTTTTGTTATTTTCATGTGTTGCCGGCCTGCGTGCCGATGTATGTAATCCACACTTGTGAAGAAAACCTGTAAGGCCTTAAGGATAAACATTTTGTGTATTTGTAGACATTTATTCAACTCTCGGTAATCTATGCACAACCGCATACTACCGTCCTTTTTCTTCACGAATAGCACTAGTGTGCTCCACGGTGAAGAACTGGGTTTAATATACCCTTGCTCCAGCAGTTCCTGCAAGTGTACTTTCAGTTCGGCCAACTCCTTTGGTGCCATCCTAAAAGGAGGACGTGACACCGGCCTAGCCTCTGGCACTAATTCGATCGAGAAATTAATCTCCCGTCGAGGAGGTGCTCCAGGAAGCTCCTTAGGAAACACATCCTCATACTCTGCCACTACTGGTACTTCCCCAAGTGATAACTTGGAAAGGCGAACCTCCAATAATGCTACAAGAGCTACTCCCCCTGGTTAACTGCCCGCATTAACTACATGGCCGAAATCAGGGAAAAGGGTCGCTCCACTGAGGCCCTCAAACTTAACTTCTGACCGCCCTTCACCCCACAGGGTCACCACCTTAGACAGGCAGTCAATACTGGCACATTTATCTAAAATCCAGTGCATTCCTAAAATGACATCGAACTCCACCAACGGTAAAACCGCTGTTATCATCGTTAAGTAAACTCCGTCCAGACTCCAACAGATGCACCCCTTCGCCCCGATAGTCATGGATGACCCATTGGGCATGTGCACCTTCATATCTGCATCCTCCAAGAGTGGCTCAACTCCAATCCTCCGGATAAAGCTTTCCTCAAGGATGGAGTGTGACGCTCCCATATCAAACAGTACCCTAGCGGGGTACCTAGAAACTAACACAAAGCCTGATCTCTGCATCTATTCCTGATGGAGGTGGAACAACACCTGTGCTTTTATTCTCTGGAGGTCTTGGACACACTGTCAAAATAGAATTGAAAATGTCCTCATCAATAGAGTTCATGTACAGTCTAATCCTTGCCTTCCAAAGTGCAAACTTGGATAGATTGCACACTAGTGGTCTGATGCTAACATAATCTTTGTTTTGGGCCATGTTTTGTGAAGAAATAATTCTAATAACAAAATCAAAACAAACAGATCTAACTAGAGGGATCTTTGGGTTCAGGTGTTAGCCTGTACAACCACTAAGGTGTGATATTTTTAACCAACCTGGAAGATGTGGTATGTTTAACAAACCTCGCTCTGATACCAATTGAAAGTGCATGTTAGATCTGATATACTCTAGAGGGGGGTGAATAGAGTTTGGTGCTTGCTAAAAACTTTTTACAACATTTGTTGTATTCTTAAGTGAACAGGGAAGCAAATGAACTAAAGTAAACACAACAACTATCTAATCAAAAAGCAATCACAAACCACAGCCAGAAAACAAAAGAAAGTAAGCAACCAGATGACACAAGGAGCTATAGTGGTTCCCCAATCAATCTGGGTACATCCACTCTTCTACCACCGTAGATAGGAATCCACTACAGGATGAGTTGATCAGGTGTCCTGGGCACCAATGAGCTTTTGATAAGGTGCTCAAAAACCAAACAAGATTTTTTGATCAGGTGTCTTGCCACCACTGAGTTTTGACAAGGTCTCAGAAACCAGCACAAACTTTTGAAGGGAGTTTGATAAACCCTTTACAGCAGATAGAGAGAGGGATGAGATGATCTTCTCTGTTAACAATCAAAGAGAAGATAGTAGATGTTGTCAAAGCTCCCCCTGAGATCTTGAATTGTTCAAGAAGTGAAGCTTTGCAGTAGGGTGATAGGCCTTCAGAAAATTTGATCTCCAGTAAAGGATGATTTCAGCAACAACTGAAATGTGTGGTGTCTGGAGTCTTGAATGATGATGGTCTTTGAACACTGGAATCAAAAGGGATCTGAAAGTTTCAGTATGTTGATCTCCTTTTGTGATGGTGTTTTTGTAAGAATTTTTAAGACTGAGAATATCTGCAACTCTTTCTCTTTCTGTTGTTGTGATTGTTGTAAGAGTTGTTGATGATGATGTTGTTCTCTATTATTCTTCTATGTTATGCAGCAGGGATGAAAAACTGATCTTTTATTTCGTAGATCTGAATGAATATTTCTCTGTCCAAGATAGCCGTTAGCCTGTCATAAATGACTTCCTTAACTGCATTTTGTCTTCTGGAGGAAAGTCCAATAAAAACATTCCTTTGAAAATCCCTTGAAACTTGCTCCAGATTAATTGAAAACGGTTACAAGTTCCTTGAAATAAATGCTGAGAATAATTTCATAACTGTCTGAATTTGAATCTTGAAAAACATCTATCTCTCTAGAAAAAAGTCGAACTGAGCTCCACTATCATTGAACTGAGCTCAGAGATTGGTCTTAGACTGAAACAGAGATCGTCGATCAGAGCTCAACTATCGTCAAACTGAGCTCAGAGATAGAGAAACAAACTAGAGACAAGAACGTCGATCTGAGCTCGAATATCGTCAAATGGAGTTCGACGACTTGTCGAAGTGAGCTCAGCGATCGTCGAATGGAGTTCGACGATTCGTCGAAGTGAGCTCAGCGATCGTCGAATGGATTTCGACGATTCGTCGTACTGAGCTCGATGAAATGACTTAGTCTCCATAACTGAAATATCTGGTCTTGAGGGCAGCTTTCAAACCTAAATACTAACCCTTAGACTCAATTCTAATTGACCTTTAGATCTATACAAGGAGGTCTAAACAGATTTCCTAAAATACATAGTGATCCTTGCCCAAATCAGTAATAGGGTGTTCCAACAGTGTGTTGTACAGGATATTCCAGTGTGGAATATCGGGGTCGTATTGTTCTCGGGGTCGGGTTGGTATTTCTACTCTTCCCTGGAGGGGACTATTATTTTACCGATATTTTTTCTTGTCAGGATATATATATATATATATATATATATATATATATATATATATATATATATATATATATATAAGGCAGAAAATCAAATTTTAAAGGTGGTGCCGATGAAGAGCTTAGCACAACCGCATCAAATAAAATTTGAACTAAAATAACCTTTTAATAAAAAGAGATCCTAAGTTTCAAATTAATTAAGCCGGAGACTTAGCCGTGGATGTTCCACTAAAATGAGCTCACCAATCTCTAGGACTATCGCTCACCTGAACATTAAGACTATTCGACCGGGCTCTCGTTCGACGAAGGATTTCTCTTAATGCTCGCACGACGCTAAGAACCCTGTTATTGGGTGGGGAACCCAATCCGGTAGAGTTTGCGTGCCTCCTCTCTTGAGGGTTTGTGCAGAACTCCCTTTACCAAAGGGTGATCGGTCCATACGCACGACCTCTCGGCTAGCTAGCATATGGACTATGGAAATAGAGCCCACACATCGATTATGTGGTTCTACGCTTCGTAAACCCTAGCCAAACCTTAAGTTAATTTAATTAATTAGAAAAACAGGACCTTTAATTATTTAAGGTTTTTTATCTGCCCCAATGCTTTTCGATACTGAGGGCTAAGAGTGGTTAGCCACTCATCGGAATGGGGACGGCTTGCGGTGAAAGCAATAAAATGAAAGCAGAAAATGAAAGCAGGAAATAAAGCAGTAAAAGAAAGCCGGAAAATAAAGCAGGAAATTACAAGTACTACTCAAACGAGTAGGAGGGAAATGAAAGCGAGTCCTACTCAAACGAGTAGGAGAAAATAAATGCACTCACGCACGCACTCTACGGAAATGAAAACTCACACACACACTACAAAAAAGGAAAACACACTCACTCACTCTATAGAAATAAATACACACAAACACACACAACTGAAATTAAAACACACTCACACAATAGAAATTAAAACGCACTCGTACACTCACGCACTCTACAGGAAACACACGCACACAACAGAAATAAAAACACACTCACATACTCGGCTTGAAATAAAAATGCATGCACTCTACATGAAATAAAACTTACTCACGCACTCTTCAAGATGGAAAAAAGTTATAAAATCTATCTCATACACACACGCACACGTACAAAGATACGAAAAAAAAGTACTCTGAAAAATAAAACAACTGCATTTCTACCGCTAAAATACGGTAGAAATGCATAAAAAGAAGAAATTAAAATTAACGGAGCAAAAAGTTTTGCAAATAAACGCAAATTGAAAATGCTTGAAAAATTAAAACGAATACATTTCTACCGCTGGAATGCGGTAGAAATGCATAAAAAGAGAGAATAAAAATTAAACGAGCAAAATGATTTTGAAATAAAAGCAAAATAAAGGTGCTTGAAAAATTAAAATGACAGCTTATTCATTCTTATAGCTTTATAAAAACGCTTAAAAAGTGGAAGAAAAGGTAAAATAACGAAATGTTTTACGAACCTAAAAAGACTAAGTGAATTGAAAAAAAAAAGCAAAACCACTTTAGATTCATTTTTATAACTTTATAAGGATGAAAATAAAGAGTACGGAAAAATCCTAACACTAAACGAATCGAAGTTAACGTAACTAAAACAAAAAAAGACAAATCTATACTCATACACGCACACACCCATGCGAAAATAAATGGAGAAAAACAAAAGAAAAATAAGATTGTTTAAGGGGAGTTGCTTAGATTCATTCCAAAGCCATATAAAGAGAAGAAAAAACACATTTTATTAAGTTAAAAAAACGAGTTACAAAGGAACGAAACAAAAAATTAAGGAGAGGGGGAGAAAATCCCTTACATAGCATTGGAATTCATCTAAGCAGCATAACACCTTAGCAAAATGGTTCAAGAAAAGAGAATAGGAAGACATACAACAAGCTTCTATTTATAGGAGAAAAATTTCAAGGTATACGCCCTCTGACACGGGCGTGTCATGGGAGCGTGTCAACACTATACATGAGTTGATCTGACGATTTGATGTCTACCTTAACTTCGGGAAGGTCCACGTGGAAGTCACGTCCGTGTCTCTGCCGACACGGGCGTGTCGGAGGGCGTGTCGGGAAGGTTGATCCGGGACGGGTTGTGACAAAAAGTTCTCGCGCTGTCTTGTCGGGCCAGGTGGAGGAGTACACGCCCGTGTCGCATCTTGACACGGCCGTATCGAGTCGGTTGAAGATCTTCACATGGCATTTCGTAGAGCTGGAATGACACGGGTCTTAGTCACGGGGCATGTCAATTGACACAGGCGTGTGATAGAGTGTGTCACATTTTTCTCTTCAAATGTGGCTGATTTCACGGGAATTGAAGTATCACGCCTAGGTCATGGGCGTGACCAAAAGTACACGGGCGTGTGATGGGGTGTGCCACATTTTTCTCTTCAAATACGACTAATTTCAAGGGAATTGAAGTATCACGCCTAGGTCACGGGCATGACCAAAAGTACACGAGCGTGTACTTGCAAATTTTGACAATTTCTGCAAATTTTTTAGGAAATCAAAATAAACTTAAGTTAGAAATGTTTTTACAAAAAAGGAATAATTTATTAAAGAAAATTAGCTAAAATGAAAGGAAATAATCAAAAATGACTTAATTTATGTACATAAAAATACGTATATTTACAACTCATCAAATACCCCCATACTTAAGCTTTTGTTATTCCAGAGCAAAAGTTGGAGATGAACTTATACTTAATTAAAGAAATCCTAAGTTTAGCTACCGCTTGAATTAATTGAAAGAAAGATCAAAATAAATATCCAGGGTATAAGAGTTAAATCCTAACTTATGATAACAATTTAAACAAAAGAAATGTTTCACCTAAAAACTTCTCGATATAGTCAAATAGATACCAAAAAATTTTATTTGTTAGGTTAACAAAAATTGATTGGATTATGAAACTGTAGTTATAAGAAATAGAGGAAATAATGTAATTTACAAATTATGCTCTCGAAAAGATTTTAAAATTTAATCTAGAATCATTTGAAATTGGTGGAGGGGGATGTCGTGGTATATGAATAAGATTTTGATTTTAGAGGCGAGGGTATATTTTTTCACTCAAAATTCTAATGAATTTTTTGGTTTGATTGTGGATGTTAGAAAAACGAAATCTTATTTTTCATATCATAAAATGTTTTTTAACAACTTCATAACAATCCAATGTACATGTATAGGAGTAATGAATTTTATTCTCTTACTCCGTAACATATAATATTTTCAAATATTGGATGTTTATGTTTACGAAACGAAATTTTATTCCCATTGACATAGGATCTTTTAAGGATCGAAATCATGTCAAGTAAGACATGAAAAAAAGGTGGAAAGGTTTGTTTTTTTTTTTAAAAAAATAGGTTTAATAAAAAACTTTTGAGAGCAACCTTTATAAATTAAACGTTTCTATGCTTCAAAAAAAAAGCTTGGAGTAAACATAATTTGAAATCTAACATTGCTATTGTCTAACAAAATAAATATGCAACAATTTAGATAAGTAGAAGTAATGCTGAAAACAAGTGCCTTATCTAAATAAACAATAAAGCATAAGAAATTCTTTAAAGTTTAACTCCAGATATCTAAATCTATCGATCTCCAATTAATAAACGAATAGTAAATAAATAATAAATAAAATTCGCTTATAAATTAACTCACAACTAGATTTTTGGAGAGCAAAAAGGGTTAAGAATGAGATATTCGATTTATTTGTTACATAATTTTAAAACATTTTTTTTAGAGTTTTTATCATCTTTTTTGTGTTTTTGATTTTTCATCTTTTTTTTTTGGATTTTTTAGGGTTTTTATCCTTTTTTTGTATTTTACGTTAGTATATTTTTTTGAATTTTTTGAGTTATTGTCTTTTTTGGATTTTTAGATTTTCTAATTTTTTTTAAGTTTTTAACAAGTTATTTACAAGAAAGAGATGCGAAATAAGTATTATTTTCGAAGAAGAGGGGAGAAAGAGAATGATTGTTTTACAAAGAAGAAGACAGGGGGGGGGGGGAAAGAGAAAGATTTTTTTAACAAAAATATTTACAAAATTAAAATTTTTTTTTGGATTTTTGTTTTATAAATTTATTTGAATTTTTTGTGTTTTATGAATTTTTTGTGAGTTTTTTTATTATAAAAACAAGCAAAAAAATTTTTTGGAGGTTTTAATTTTTTGCATTTTTTGTATTTTTGATGAGTGCAGAAAATATAAGTGCGAAAATAGTCGAGGAACGAGAACACCCGCATACTTAGTTCCAACATTGTCCTCAATGTTGCAAGATAAGCATGAGGAACGATAATAAAATAAAATGTAGGTATGTACAAAAATAAAGAGGAATGGGGGGTAGGAACTTCCCTGAGATGTGTTTGGGGAGGCCCGGTATGAAAGCGAAAGCCTGCATTATTAATAACAGATAGCAGAAAGATAACTGAAAAATTAAAAAGATAAACTCAGCCAAAAATTGCGGGCGGTAGTGGGCAAGTGGGTGTGTGTCTCGTAAGCTAATGTCTTAGCTATATGAGTGCGACAGAAATGCGTTCCCCTAATGCGCACAAGAGTGTGAAGTGTGCATAAGTGAAACAAAAGAGGTATAATTTTTAATAATAGAAAAACTGTATTTTATTTCCAGGGTTTAGTATTTTTTGTGTTTGGAAAATAAATAAAAGAAGTTAAAACAAAACGTATATACGAGAATTTTTTGTGGTTTTTAGTAGGCGATTTTTTGGCTATACATATATACATTTTAAATAACAAATTATTATATATTTTTTTGAAGTAGTTTTTTAGTTGGTTTTAGATAGGTTCTTTAGTTTATATTTAGTTTTTTTTGTCGGGTTTTATTTTTGTAGGTGTTTTAAGTTGTTTAGTTTTTAGATTTGTATGTTTTGTTTGGTTTTTTAGTCTTTATATTTTTTTTTAGTTTTTAGATTTTTTTTATTTTTTTAGAGTTTTCATAATGAAAATTTTTTATATTTTATTGTTTTTTTCATTTTTTTTGTATTTAGATTTTATAGTTTTATAGTTTTTAAGTTTTGTAGATTTTTCTACTTTTTAGTTTTTTTTTATATTTGTGGGTTTTTAGATTTTAAGATTGTTTTAGGTTTTAGAGTTTTTTTGGTTTTTTAGTTAGTTTTTGTTTTTGTTAGAAGAAAACGACGTCATTTCAAAAAAAATTATTTTATAAATAATAATATTATGATAAATTTTTTTAAAGTTTTTTTTGTTTGTTTTTTTAAAAAGTAGTTTTATTATTACTATTATTATTATGATGATTATTATGAGTAGTAGAAGTAGTAGTATTATTATTAGGCCATTGTTATATATAGACCAGGAATCGCTATATACAAACCCAAAATTTAGGTTTTTTCTTTTTTTTTCCTACTATATACAAACCAAATAAATACCTCTCCCGCTCCGGCGCCGCCGACAACTTCACATCCCCAAGCCCCTACGCCTCCAACCTCGTCAGCCTCATCTCCCGAAGTCTGCTCCGCCTGCCTCACCGGCGCCGCCGCCCTCAACACCAGCTGCCCGGGAAACAAATCTGCCTCCGTCCGCAATGTCTACTGTGTGCTCCGATCATGTACGCCAACCATGTCATCGCGTCGGTGCTCGAATATCAGAGTTTTTCCAGCTTGCCTTCGCCGGAAAATGCCTCGAATCCGGAATTGTTCGGCCAGCAGCTTGGGTTCATGCTTTCAGGCATCCTGCCTGTGGCGTCGAGGAGCCCGGTGAGGATAGCTGGGGGGGGGGGGGCGTGAATCAGGTGGATGCGTGGATGAATTACACGGTGTACGGGTTGGCGTAGTGCATGGCGGATCTGTTGCCGGAGAATTGCTACCAGTGCTTGGACCATGCGCTGATGAGTTATACGGGTTGCTGCGATTATAGCTTAGGGGGAGGAGCCATTACCATTAGCTGCATCGTCAGCTACAACATATTGCCATTTTTCAACGCTTCTTTGATTCAAAATGCTTCGGTTATTTCTCCTCATCCTACTCAATTTAAAACTGGTAAGAGATAAACATTGCGGCACTTCCGAGCTCATTTATTAAGTTTGACTTTTTTTTTAATTTTTCATTGGTCTGCATATAACAATTTAGCCTACATATAGCCGGTTTTGAATTAATATGGCTTATATATTACCATGGTTTGTATATAGCCAAACATGATCTATATATAACAATGGCCTATTAGTATTAGTAGTAATTGTTTTGTTGGCCATTTTTTTAATATATATATATATGTAAAAGTAATAGTTCTCGAGAGTTTAAAATAATGACTCGAAATTTCCTCGGCAACGGCGCCAAAAACTTGATTGTTAAAAATCCAAAAATTATTAAGGACGCGCGGCGCCCCAGGCGGTTTTATTTATAAAAGCGAATTTCGTTTTATTTACAAAGACGGGGCCTACAGATTTATTATTTGGATATAAAACAGGTGAAATCGAGTTTTAACGAAATCAGACAAGTGCTCATATCGCGTGTAGTACAGGATATTCCAGTGTGGAATATCGGGGTCGTATTGTTCTCGGGGTCGGGTTGATTATTTCTACTCTTTCCTAGAGGGGACTATTATTTTACCGATATTTTATCATGTCAGGATATATATATATATATATATATATATATATATATATATATATATATATATATATATATATATATATATATATATATATATATATATATATATAATGCAGAAAATCAAAGCTTTAAAGGTGGAGCCGATGAAGAGCTTAACGCAACCGCATCGAATAAAATTTGAACAAAAGTAACTTTTAATAAAAAGAGATCCTAAGTTTCAAATTAATTAAGGCGGAGACTTGGCCATGGAGATTCCACTAAAATGAGCTCACCTATCTCTAGGACTATCGCTCACCTAAACATTAAGACGATTCGACCGGGCTCTCGTCCGACGAAGGATTCCTCTTAATGCCCCCATTACGCTAAGAACCCCGATATTGGGTGGGGAACCCAATCTGGTAGAGTTTTGCCTCCTCTCTCGATGGTTAGTGTCGAACTCTCTTTATCAAGGGGTGATCGGTCCATACGCACGGCCTCTCGGATAGCTAGCATATAGATTACGGAAATAGAGCCCACACATCGATTATGTGGTTCTACGCTTCGTAAACCCGAGGCAAACTTTAAGTTAATTAAATTAATTAGAAAAACAGGACCTTTAATTATTTAAAGCTATTTTATCTGTCCCAATGCTTTTCGATACTGAGCGCTAAGAGCGATTAGCCACTCATCAGAATGGGGATGACTTGCGGTGAAAGCAATAAAATGAAAGAAGGAAAGAAAGCAGTAAAAGAAAACAGGAAAATAAAGCAGAAAATTGCGAGTCCTACTCGAACGAGTAGGCGGGAAATGAAAGCGAGTCCTACTCAAACGAGTAGGAGAAAATAAATGCACCCACGCATGCACTCTACGGAAATGAAAACTCACACACACACACTATAGAAAATGAAAATACACTCACTCACTCTACAAAAATAAATACACACACACACACACAACTGAAATTAAAACACACACACACAATAGAAATTAAAACACACTCATACACTCACGCACTCTACAGGAAGGAAACACACGCACACAATAGAAATAAAAACACACTCACGCACTCTGCTTGAAATAAAAACGCACGCACTCTACATGAAATAAAACTTACTCACGCACTCTACGGAAAGGAAAGAAAGCTATAAATTATATCTCATACACACACGCACACGTACAAAAATAAAAAAAACAAAGTGCTCTAAAAAATAAAACAACTGCATTTCTACCGCTAGAATACGGTAGAAATGCATAAAAAGAAGAAATTAAAATTAACGGAGCAAAATATTTTGCAAATAAACGCAAAACGAAAGTTCTCGAAATATTAAAACGAATATATTTCTACCGCTGGAATGCGGTAGAAATGCATAAAAAGAGAGAATAAAAATTAAATGAGCAAAATGATTTTTGAAATAAAAGCAAAATAAAGGTGCTTGAAAAATTAAAATAACTTATTCATTCTTATAGCTTTATAAAATGCTTAAAAAGTGGAAGAAAGGGTAAAAGAACAAAATGTTTTACGAACCTAAAAAGTCTAAGTAAAATGTAAAAAAGCAAAACCACTTTAGATTCGTTTTTATAACTTTATAAGGATGAAAATAAAGAGTACTGAAAAATCATAACACTAAACAAATCTAAGTAAACGAAACTAAAACATAAAAAGATAAATCTATACTCATACACGCACACACTCATACGAAAATAAATGGAGAAAAACAAAAGAAAAATAAGATTGCATAAGGGGAGTTGCTTAGATTCATTCCAAAGCCATATAAAGAGAAGAAAAAAACACATTTTATTAAGTTAAAAAAAACGAGTTATAAAGGAACGAAAACAAAAACTAAGGAGAGGGGGAGAAAATCCCTTACATAACATTGGAATTCATCTAAGCAGCATAACACCTTAGCAAAATGGTTCAAGAAAATAGAACAGGAAGACATACAACAAGCTTCTATTTATAGGAGAAAAATTTCAAGGTACACGCCCTCTGACACAGGCGTGTTGGGGGGGGGGGGGGGTGTCAGCACTATACATGAGGTTATCCAGCGATTTGATGGCTACTTTGTCTTCGGGGCGGTCCACGTGGAAGTCACGCCTGTGTCTCTACTGACACGGGCGTGTCGGAGGATGTGTCGGGATGGTTGATCCGGGACGAGTTGTGCCAAAAAGTCGTCGCGCTGTCTTGTCGGGCCAGGTGGAGGAGTACACGCCCGTGTCGCATATTGACACGAGCATGTCGAGTCGGTTGATGATCTTCAAATGCCATTTCATCAAGCTGGAATGACATGGGTCTTGGTCACGGGGTGTGTCAAATGACACGTGCGTGTGACAGGGCATGTCATATTTTTCTCTTCAAATGTGGCTGATTTCATGGGAATTGAATTATCACGCCTAGGTCACGGGCGTGACCAAAAGTACCCGGTCGTGTCACAGGGTGTGTCACAATTTCTCTTCAAATGTGGCTGATTTCACGGGAATTGAAGTATCACGCCTAGGTCACGGGTGTGACCAAAAGTACACGGGCATGTACTTGTTAATTTTGACAATTTCTGCATAATTGTTAGGAAATCAAAATAAACTTAAGTTAGAAATGTTTTTACAAAAAAGGAAAAATTTATTAAAGAAAATTAGCAAAAAATAAAAGAAATAAACAAAAATTGTTAACCCCGAAATCAGCAATCCTTCCCAAGGAAGCCAGCTCGCTAGTCGCGGCCTTCTCCAGGTTCCTCCTGGAGGTCGCGACGTCTTAGGATTGGCGGACAGGCTTTTCTATCCGCTCAGGCCCCACGGCTTGGGCGGTCTCAACAGTCTGACCGCCTAGGCTGCACGTTGTTCCTTTGGTCAGCAGGGGCCGCGGACTGCTTCTGCAGTCCGCCCCTGTAGGTCGCGCCCCTTGTCAGCTAAACCGCAAGCTTGTCTCAACAGGTGCCCCTTTGCCGTACTCGGATATCTATCCGCCCGGACCGCCACAATGATAAGCGGCCTGATCTAGGCCACAGACCTTCACCAGAGTCGACAACCATCCGGCTCGCCACATAGCCAAACTGGCGACCTGGCCCAAGGACGCCAGCCAGCTACCCTAGTATCCACCTCGCCAACACGCGCGGCCTGCCTCGTCAGATCGGCAGGTCGTGAATCTCTTATCACCCAACAGGCGGCGGACTTCAGCAGATGGGGCGACCTACCTCGTCAGTCCTTTAGATCACCCAGTCAGCCAATCCAGCGTACGGACTCTACCAGTCAGCCTAAGGAGCGTGGACGCTCCATCTATCCGGTTACCTGCAAAGATCAGTGCACATCCTGTTCATCGTGAGATGGGCAGACTCGAAGTGCAGTCAAACCTTCCAGTCTACCTACATTGATGAACCCCAGCAATAGCTTCAGCAGCCAGCCACCTCGTTCAAAAGCAGAGGCTGACTCAGCTTATCTGTATTCGCAGACTCAGCAGACTCAGCGGATTCGCTCTACAGTCTGCCATTCCTCGCCTCAAGCACCCGCTTCTCCCCAGTAGCGGGCGGGTTTCCCGCAGCCCCCACAGTCTTGGCATGGGCTCGAACAGTAGTGGTGGATCCCTCCCAGTCCGCCAGGCAGCAGAATCACCTCCTCAAGGCAGTCGCAGACCGCACGACCTCCTGCGGACTCTGCGGACTTGACGAATATCCCTCAGCTCATACCCTTAGCGCGTGCTCACTCAACTCAACATGGGTGGACTCATTGCGCAGTCCACCACTCAGCTTCCAGCTCCCGCCTTCTAGCAGCAGGCGGACAACCTCCTCAGCCCGCAGTCTTAGCGCGGGCTTAATTATCAGGCGAGGACTCTTCCCAGTCCACAAGGCAGGAAACCTCCTCTAGAAGCAAGCCCCAGTCCGCGTGGCCTATTGCGGACTCGGCGGATTTCATCCTCTTCTCGCACCAGTTACCGTCTCATCGGGGGTAATGTCACCGAAAGCCGTTACCTCCTAGGGCATATAAATAAACCCCCATACCTCACATTAAGGTCAGGTTCAGAGACCCCAAGGTTCAGAGCTTCACTCAACGCTCACGCTCGAAGACAGCCCACAACAAGCTCAAGTGGTCAACCCCTGTAGACTTCTTTTCTCAGTCCGTCGTCCGTCTTCTTCTAACCGCGCGCGGCCTGCCGGCTTTAGTTGCTAGACCGCACGGCCTTCTCTCTTCCCTTAGACGCGCGTCCTGCCTACCTGGCTCTCTCAGTCCGCGCGGCCTCCCTTCTGGCATTTCTTCCTTAGCCGCCAGCTTCCTGAGTGTACCCTTTATTTGCTTTTTATAAAGGTGTAATTACAAGCTGTAATAACTCAATATTAATCAAAGGAAAGCCCGTTGCAAGAGTGGCATTTAAGCCGCGACGGGCGAAGTCTGCTGTTGCCGCTACTAACGGCCCCTTTCTTCTTCTCAGCTCAGCTTAACTCTCTCGGCGCCAACCTGCAAGCACAACCGTCAAAGTAACCGTCTGCTCGACAGCTCCTGATCAACCTTCTCCGCTGATCATCAACCTTCTTTGCTGATCATCAGCCTTCTCCGTTACTATCACAAACCTCTCCTCTATCCCCGCACCCCTTGGACAAGCGCTTGCTCCACTCTAGAGCACTCAGAAGCTTCCTCCTCCTCCTCTCATTAACCCCGCAACCCTCTTCTTCACCTACCTTTTGAGACCGAACATACCCGTTAACTAGGCGGTGGCGTTTTGGCGCATCAACAAAAATGACTAAATTTATGTACATAAAAATATGTATGTTTACAACTCATCAGCAGAACTTGGAAACATGGAGAATAGTGCGCACGATCAGTGGCGCATGACCAGTGGTTATGCGCACTAGATCTAATGATCGTGTGTTAGCTTCCAGCGACTACAGGTCTGAAAACTAGGGGTGTTACATCAGCCTTATTTCAAAGGCCTACACTCAGGATCTTCAACGCTACAGCTTCAGGCACACAACACTACTCTCAGAGTGCTGCAACACTCCTACAACTCAGTACCCTTCCTGGTACCTACAGCTCAGCCTCCTCCAAGGCCTACAACTCAGTGATACACTTATCACCTACAGCTCAGTGACTCTTCAGTCACCTACCTCAGGCACAAGGCCCTACACTCAGGATGGGAGGACAGCCCTACCTCAGATCCACACTTGGATCCTACCTTAGAGAAGGACAAAATATAGAAAAGGATTGGTGAGCGCCAACTCCATGAGAAAAGGACAAAATGTCTTTCGGCGGTACAACAGCTTTCCAGCAACGGCTTCATGCAATTTTGACTTTGATGATGTCAGCAGTGGTTATCAACATCTGGACTTAGAAAATATTTCAAAAGACCATGAAGCGTTGAGAGATATTAAGTCACTCAACGCCATCTCCCTTGGCTCTCAACGTTTCTTGACTTAGAATTTTCATGGCTTTGTCACAATGGTTTTGTCTCAGCGGTTTCAGCGGTTTTTCATTATCAGCTGAGATAAGCCTTTATCTCAGCGCTTTCTTCTTATCAACTATCTCAGCGGTTTTTGCACTTAACTGTCTTAACGGTTTTGTCTCAGGGGTCTCAGCGGTTGTTCATTATCAACTGAGACAATCCTTTGTTTCAGCGCTTTCTTCTTATTTGTTGTCTCAGCGATTTTTGCACTTTACTGTCTCAGCGGTTTTCCGCTTAACAGTCTCAGTGCTTCCTTCTTCATTAGAAGAATTGAGTGAATTTGTTTCACTCAATGATTCTGGAGTTAGAGAAATCCAACCAGTTTTCTCAACTGTCTCAGCGGTCTCAACGCTTTCTTCTGAGTTGTCTCAGCTGTCTTAGCGGTCTCAATGCTGTCTTCTCAGTTGTCTCAGCTGTCTTAGTGGTCTCAATGCCTTCTTCTGAGCAGTCTCAACATTTTTACCTTAGACAGATTTTCTGGCTTTAGCTATGTTTGACGATTTGTAGGCTGAGCTCGACGAACTTTAATCTTCTCAGCGGTCTCAGTGCCTTTTGCCTTAGTTGATTTTTCTGCCTTTATCTTAACAATTGTTAAGATGAGTTCGACGATTTGCAAGCTGAACTCGATGAACTTCAAGTTGAGCTCGACGAATTTTGAAACCTGAGCTCTTAAGTTTAACCCACGAAATGTTGAGTTGCGCTCGACGATCAACATGCAGAGCTCGACGAACTTCGAACTGAGCTTGACAAAATTTGAGTTTACTACCAAAACTCATTTTCTTTACCTGTCCAATCATGGACTACCTGCATGCATGAACTAAAGTACGCATCAAATACATTATGCAACTTAGCATGATTGGTGATGCCCCTTCAAATCCTGAGGAACATTGTAGGGCACAATTCCCAGTATTTTCATCATTTAAAATATTCTTTTGAGGGAGAAACATCTATAAAAAGGCTAAGGTGAAATAAAATGGAAGCTTTTTCATCATCTTCATCATTATTCAAGAGAGGAGAACTAGCGTTTTTGAGGAGAAGGAGGAGCCGCACCGGATCTTCATCAAGGAGGGATTTTGCACGAGTTTGGGTGAAATTTCCTGCAGCGTTTAGATATCTAAACAAACATTTCTTGCAAGATCTCTATAATTTTATGGTGTATCTCCCAATTCATGAACTAATTCCATTGGTTTTTTATTTTAAAAGTACTTTGTTCTACTTTGATGTGATCTGTATTTTTATTTTGGTTTATTAGAATTTTGGTGTTATTTTTTATTGAGTTTTTGATCTTGATGGTAAAATTTTTGGATTAAATTTTCACTTTATTCTCCGATTCGTGATTCGAGAGTTGAGAAACCTGAGTATATGAGCGTAAATTATTTTATTACAAGCAAGATTTAAGAGATAAGTTGCGAAAACTTTTAACCAAAGTTTACGATCCGTTTTACAGCGCTTCGAGATTCGAGAGAGGAGAAGCATAAATGTATCAACAACTCAATATAGCATAGAAGGGAGAAAGTGATTTCACTTATACGTTAGCAACTTTGATTATTATTATTATTAATATTTTTCGTATCGTCTGAGTTTGAGATGATAAGAGGGATATAATGATTTCTGATATCGAGAGATACGGATCTCTGCATCAAAATCATTGCTGCAGAGCACACAAAGTTTTCTCATAAATATTTTCATTGATCCATCATAATAGATTTAGAAAATCAAAATATAAGACTGTTTTCTCATCATTTGATAAAAAGTAATTTTAGGAAGTCGTTGTTAATTTTTCTTAGAGTTTTAATTTAGTTTCAAAATCTTTTAAATTGATTCACTTGAATTTAAGGAAAAGGTTAGCTTGTATTTGCGCGCATTAAATTAATCACATCTCCATGTAAACGATCTTTATTCACTTTATATTACTTGAACCGACACGTGCACTTGCGTATAATATGTAAATCTATTTCGGGTGTATCAAGTTTTTGGTGGAGGTTCAATGAGAAAAATTGTTTTGGAGTAGATAATTTTAAAGAATAGCACACGCAACACTTGGAAATCATTATGAATCTTTAACTTGTATCAAACTAATAAAATTTTGCATGTTTGAATTTTTAATGATTGACATGTTTACCAATTATCAATGTAAATCACTTGACTAACCGTAATGATTTATGTTTAAGGGTAAGGCGGCTCAAACTTATATGTAGTAGATATTCGCTCATTCAATTGCTTGCAATGATTTATCTTTGCTAGGCATTAGCAAAGGTTTAGATGTGACGGTGTGATAACTTCTCAGAAAGAAGTTATCTTGTGCCTAAATTGTTATCATTTTGATTAAATTTTTTGACAAATTCGTGATAAAAAATATTAAATATGAGTTAGTATTTTGTGAAAGTTGGGGGCAATATTGTTATTTTAATATGTTTTTATCGCAGGAAGTCTGAAGTATCCACCTTGAAAGGTCAAAGGTTGAGTATATTTGAAAATCACGAAATATTTTCGCAATTCAGAAAAATATGTTACAACATATCCGCGGGAACAGATTTTTCAAATCATAAAATACTCAAATTTAGATAATTTCAACAGCAAGGAAAAGCCTCTATTCAGCGTTTAAAACATTCTTTTAAAGAAGAGAAGATAAAAAAGGAGATGAATAGAGAGATATAATGATCTTTTTATAATCTTTCATCATTCATTCATCATTATTAAAGAGTGGAGAACTAGGGTTTGCAAGAGGAGAGGAAGGAGGAGCGACACCAGTTCTTCATCAAAGAGAGATTTTAGGCAAATTTTGGGTGGAATTTCCTGTAGCGTTTTGATATCTAAACAAACGTGTCTTATAAGATCTCTCTAATTTTGTGGTGTATTTCCCAAATCATGAATTAATTTCCTAGATTTATATTTTGAAATTACTTTGTTCTATTTTGATGTGATCGGTATTTTTATTTTAGTTTATGTGAATTTTGGTGTGATTTCTTTATTGAGTTTTTGATCTTGATGGTAAAACTTTTGGATTATATTTTCATTCTATTCTCCGCTTTGAGATTCGAGAGATGAGACGTGTGAGTATATGAATAGAAATTATTTTACTACACGTCAAAATTCGAGAGATGAGTTGTGTACATCATTAACCAAAGTTTTCGTCCCGTTTTACTGCGCTTTGAGATTCGAGAAAGGAAAGACATAAGTGTATCATCAATTCAATATAGCGTAAAAGGGAGAAAGAGATTTCATTTATACGTTAGCAACTTTGATTTTTATTATTTTTAATATTTTTCATTTCATTTGAGTTAGAGATGACAATTAAATGAGGGATATAATGATTTCTAATATCGAGAGATACAGATCCCTGCCCTAAAATCATTGTAGGAGAGTGTACCAAGTTTTCTCATAAATATCTTTTATTTATCTTTCATAATAGACTTAAGAAATCAAAATACAAGACCGTTTTCTCATCATTTGATAAAAAAGAATTTTAGTTTGTCATTGTTTATTTTTCTTAGATTTTAATTTGGTTTCAAAATCTTTTAAATTGATTCACTTGGATTTAAAGAAAAAGTTAACTAGTATTTGCGAGCATTAAATTAATCACCTCTCTATAAGAAATATTTTTATTCACTTTATATTACTTGAACCGACATCTGCACTGGCATATAATACGTAAATCTATTTTAGGCGTATTAAGTTTTTTACGTTGTTGACAGGGGGGTGCATTTAATTTATTATTTTTTCCCTGCAATATTAGTGAACCTTGAGTATTTAGAGATCAAATTTTTATTATTTTTATTTTATTTGTAATGTTATCTAGTGCGTGTGCTTATTAATAAAATTTTAAATAACATTTTTTTGTTTTATTTTATCCTAATCTATTTTAAACTCATAAATTAGTCTATCTGTTTCTGAAATAATTTTCGTGTAGCTTAGTTTTGCAAAGAAAATTTTAATTTTATTTTAACCGCATCCATTCAAAAAATGTATACACGTATGATATGCGAGTGGTGTAGATCATTTAGTCATATTACTGATGCGAGTTACATGAGGACTGTTGGGTATCATTCGTGGATTTCAAAACATTGAGAATACTTAGGTCCCCAATATTTTGCGATAAATCATTATAATCTTACGTAAGCACGTCAAATAGTATCTCGACCTGACTCGACTCCATGGTTGTCGAGCAGTAATGTTAGAAAGTTCTTATCTTGTCATAATATGGACCACATCTTGAAATATTGTTTCGCTTACAAAAGATAGAGGGAGAAAGATTACGAATCAGGCATCCAAATCGTGTCTACTATCCCAGTACCACCATGTTTATATGGGACTATTGCGCATAAGCCTCTCATAATTATGGGACTGTATATTGATATTGATACGTCGCTTTCCCACACACATTCATCACCTATTTGTGATTCGCCCACGGAGGAACATGAACATACATTTTCTGAATTATATACTAATGATGTTCCTCAATTTTCTTTACAAAACTTTTCCACACCTATTTTTATCGATCCAGTCGAAGATTTTGTGCAAGGTGAGGATCTAGAACCTGAGGCTATGCCAATGTGGGATGAAGATATTGTTCTCTCTAATGGAGGGAATGATTCTTTGGAGCACGATGACATGTCAAAGTGGAATGAAGAGGATACCCTTTCTGATGTGGAGCTTTACACTTTTTCATTAGATAAGGAGGTTCAAATCACCACCGAGACCCTTGAGTTCTCGGGTCCCACTTATTATGATGATTATGAGATCAACATCAATTAATTTTTAGAACCTGTTGGGAGTGAAGTCGGGATCACCCCCATGATTAGAGATCATTTATGTCTTTCCTCTATTTTATTTCCTAACCCCCTACTTTTGTCTGAGCTTGCACATGTTGATTTGTTACGGGTACTCCAGGAGGACATGTATCATTCTGTTCAAATCAATGAGGAAAACATCTCCTTATGTGAGGTGTTCCATTCCTCCTCCATAGGGGAAACCTCATTTATTCTCTTCTCTCCTTTTATCCTTCCAGTTGTTAATGATATCTTGTTAGGCAACAACATATGTTTTGGTGAGGTGAGTGAGGAGCACTCCTTCTCCTCTTGTTATATTTTATTCCCTCAACTTATGATGTGCATGTATTATTATTTAGGTAAAGGGTAGAGGTTTTACCGCCATTTTGGTACCCACTACTGACATAGATTTTAGAACAGTTAGCTGCTCATTTTCTTTTCATCGTCCAATAATTTAGAATTTTTAAATTTCTGAATAAGTAGTGTTAGGGAGACAATAATCCCAGTCGTTATCTTTTATTTATTGCATATTGTGTTTTAATTTTATTGACTATTTCTATAGTCTTACAATAAATTAGACACTGTTTGGGAGATAATCCATTGTTTCAGAATTTTTATAAAAAATATTTATATTAAAATTAGCTTTAACCATAAGCTTGTTTGTAATTTTTCAATTAAGAAAATAAATGAATAAAATAATGTTGAAAAAATGGAGGAAGATAATTATATTTATGCATAGTTGCTGCAGAAATTTTTACAACTGAGTTTCCACCTCTTTTCAGACAGAAGTTAAAAGGTTGCAACAAAATTTACTTGTTGAAAACATTTGCTACAAATTTTGTATTTCTGTCCGCTCCTTAGGAGCTCAGCGTAAATGGCTGGTTTGGCTGAACCGGAGCATCTATTCCTAAAATCCCGCATCACTGTTTATTTCCTTTTAAAATCCTGACACCCCTCTTCTAAACCTAATAATCGGCTAGGCCAGTTCATCTTTTATCCTTCCTCCCCAATATTTCTCGATATTTTACATTAGGGCAAGCCTGCGAGTGAAGATCGACAAGTTCAGAGAAGAACTAGGCGAAGTCTTGTGTGCAGTAAGTTTAACAGAGCGTAATGATACCGACGAGAGAGGCGAGCGACGATTCAGCAAGATCGGAAAATCTTAGTGAGATCAGGCGCAACAATACCCTCTACGAAATCGAAAGCTTCAACCTTTGTGGCCACCAGAAGATTTATGTGGTGCTTATTTTAGATCCGCAGATCCTTGTTCTATCAGAAATCTCCACTCTAGGTAAGAAAATTTGTATGTGTTCCTGTTTTCTGCACTTCAGCATTAGAGCTTCTCCTTATTTTGCATCATTCACAGCTCTTATCTTTTCACCATCCTCACCATCCCATTCTCGATCTTAAACTTGTGAAGCCTGCACCTTGGAATCAAGTCATTGGAAGGCTTCGACGACGATAGTTACAGAGTGGTGGGTCCTTGCTCTATCATCAAATCATAACTCTCTATTAGTAATCTATATTTTTATACTGCCCTTATTTTTATTAGAAATGGGCAAAGTTGAGGAGAAGAGAATGGAAGAAGAGTGCGAAGAAGAATAAGAGCGAAACATTTTGCATGGTTTATTCTTATACTGCCCTTATGTTTGCAAGAAATAGCTCTATGGTACTTTTTACATTTTGGATATTACTCTATGTGTACATTGTGGTTGATATTACCTAGGATTCATTATGTCTCTGTAATGCTTTCTATAGATGCTCAACATGTGGACAATTTGATAATGTGCTTTTATTTAGCAATTTTTTAAGTTATCAATTTGATAACTTAATATCTTAGTGTGCTGTTATTTTAATTTCATCCTACTAACAAATGACCAATTAGGATTGGATGTTTATGAATCTGTGATGTAAATCATGACACCAAGTATAATCAATTTTTTTATACATTCCTTTCATCGTGTGGCAATTATTAATATGGTGTTAACCACTTAAACTTGGCAACCAATTTTCTTTCTTCCTTTGTGTGCATGTTATGTAGGTTACCTTTGAGCTATCTGTCTCTTCTAATTGTTACACTATAACAATGACTTTAATATAAGTGGATGAAAATGATGAGAAGGATTGATATGTTGAACTATAGATTTCACGGGAGTACTTTATTTTGATTGAATATTTTTGATCAAATTTTACTTTGATTACTAAATTTTTTCTTCACCCAAATTATGAGAATTGATATGTAATATTAAAGATAAATCTTTGGTACTAACAAAGACTTAGGTGTGAGGGTGTGAAGTAACCTTCACTGATTCGGTGACGAATAATATATTGAATATTAATTTGTTGAGCCATACAATTAGTTCAAATTATGCAATTTAAAATAATTGGTAGACTTGTCAAACTTAAAAGTTCGATTTTTTTTGCTTTTGAAGTTATAGTAAGATATGTTAGAGCTCCATTTCGTATTTCCCCTATGCACATCATTCCTTAAAAATATTTGCATCATATAAAGTAATTTTATTAATTTCCCAACAGAATGGGGGAAGGGTGAATAAGAACTGAGTCAATGATGTAAGCTAAGATATTGAGTTTAAGTAGTTAATTGATAAAGATGATTAAGGTCACCTTTGGATCAGTTCAAACCATGCAAGCTATAATTATTTACATTATCCATAACCCTTTGATCTTGAGTCTTTCCATTTTGATTCAAATTGTCCATGCATAATTTTCCTGTATTTTTACTAGTTATTTCTAAATAAATTTTCCAGCTATGGGTGTTTTTAAAAAAATAGGAAAATATATAAGAGTGTCACTGTGACATGTGGCCCAAGTATGTGTACACCTACTTGGAATGATCCCAACTATGATTAAAAAATGATGATAAGTGTGAAAGAAAACCCATAGTAGGTAAAGTTATTAAGAAATTAGCTAGGAAAGAATACCTTTATCCAACCAAAATTAAATCATAAATTCCCTACCAAGCCAAAGCCATTCATATTGCAAGTCCTTATGATCTTCTTTCAACTGTCATACTCTTGTGGAGCCTAACTCAAAGACTTAGCCTATTTTCATCTCCTATTACTTATGAGAAAATTTAATGAGTTAAGTTGTTTGGGAGTAGATAATTTTAAAGAATAGCATACACAATAATAGAAAATTATTATGGAGCTTTAACTTGTATCAAACTAATGAAATTTTGCATGTTTGAAACTTTTAATGATTGGCATTTTTACTAATTATCAATGAAAATCACTTGAGTAACCTTGATGAATTATGTTCAAGGGTAAGGCGGCTCGAACTTATATGTGGTAGATATTCGTTCATTCAATTGCTTGCAATGATTCATCTTTATTAGGGACTAACAAAGGTTTATGTGTGGTGTGATAATTTCTCAAAAATAAGTTATCTTGTGGCTAAATTATTATCATTTTGATTAAAATATTTGATAAATTCGAGATAAAACATATTAAATATGAATAAGTTAGTATTTTGTGAAAGTTGAGGGTAATATCGTCATTTTGATATGTTTTTATCGCATGAAGTCTAAAGTGTCCACCTTGAAAGGTCAAAGGTTGAGCATATTTGAAATGAAGAAAATATGTTACAACATATTTTTACAGTGCAGAAATTATGTTACAACATATTTGCGGGAATAGACTTTTCAAATCCGAAAAGACTCAAATTTGGACAATTTCAACACCAGAGAAATGCCACTCTTCAGCGTTTAAAACATTCCTTTAGACAAGAGAATACAAAAAAGGAGTTGAATAGAGAGATATAATTATGTTTTTACAATCTTTCATCATTCATTCATCATTATTCAAGAGAGTGGAACTAGGGTTTGCAAGAGGAGAGGAAGGAGCCACACCAGATCTTCATCAAAGAGGGATTTTACGCAAGTTAGGGTGGAATTTCATGCAACATTTAGATGTAACATCCCCCTCAATTCTATACCACATTTGGGTTAGGGTTAGGACCTGAGTGGTGAGTAGAGGTCATGGTATGACCCAAGGTTAGCTTGACCTAAGGAAAAATTGCTATAAGCACCCAAAAAGTGCACAAGTCAATCCAGGCCAATTCACTTCAAATTGGACTCACCAACTCAATTGAGCTTATCAATAGATCCCTAACCCTAAGAGAGACCCAAGTGACTCAAAATCCATATCATAGGGTCACCAAATTGGCGAAATTGATCAAAGTACCATTTAGTTCAACTTAGGACAATCCTTCACCATTAGGTCCAATTGGCCCCCAAAAACATGGCATTGACCTCACCCCTAGTCTAGGGAAATCATAAGGGACCCAATTGACCCAAAAGCCCCATCATGGAGTCATCAATTGGTCCAATTTGATCAAAGTCAAACTTCCCCCAATTTTGGTCAAAATCACACCTATTGGCTAAATTAGCCCAATTAGGGCATTGCAAAGGCCCAATCAACATTGGGTGGTGTCAAGGGATTCAAAACACACGCATTGTACCAGTCAACACATCAAATTGGCCAAGTCAATCCCAAAGTCAACCTTGGTCAAAGTTGAGCCCAAAAGAACAAATTAGGATCACAAATCAAATTCAAATGGGCTAAGACTTAACCCAAGCCCTTCCTGCAGCTCACTAGAATAATTAAAATCCCTACCCTATAGATTTGAACAATAGTGGCATGCAAAAAGGGTAGAATGGGGATTTTTCTCGATTTTGTGAAAGGCCAAGAGGAAAAGAGGGAATGAAGGCCACATACACTCCCATCTTCCCAAAGCCCTCAATGGTCTTCTCAAGTGCATGGGTACTTTTTCCCCATAACTTCCAACTGATAGCCAACAAGGGGGAGCAATGAAAGCCCTTGGCCGAACTACCGACTTTGAATTATCCCCAATACAATCACCCCGACCAAAACTGAGTCATTCATCACCTTCAGAATCACTAGAGGAATCGAAACGAGCTCTTACATCGCTACTTTTTCTGGAGTATCGGAATCTAGTTGTGGTTCGCTGGAGAAGATAATAGTAATGGCTCGCCATCGCAACACCCACCGCCAAGCCCATCTCTAGGTCTGTTTCTCCTCCCCTCCTTTTGTGCTAGTATCCTAGATCTTTTAGTAGAGAAATTGGGCTTAATTGAGCCGATCCCATGAGAAACTTTCACGAAACTTCGGAGCTTTTGAGTGGTGTCTGGTTTACCATAAATAGCCACCTCTGGTGGTCAAACCACCGCCAATTGATATCCACCACCTAAATGAAGGTTGTGGTTGTAGTGGCCGGTCGGGGAGGTGGTTGGATCGCCTGGAAATGGAGCATCAATATGCTCCAGGTCAGTGAAATCATAGTCGTTGTCTAGAGGTTGATGTTGGCCATGAGCCATCAGATTGGCTTTAAGATCCATGATGATATATAGATTTATATACTATAGTTGTTTTATTTTGTCACACTTTTACATAGTTTTTCAAAAAAAAATTAAGTTCCCTTAGAAGCCAAATTTCGAAAGGTTGCCTGAGATAACTTTTGTAGACCTTGAGGTCTAATTTCTGTAGGAATAATAATTAACACATTTTGAGTCTACAGCTACCTGAAGGGCAGTTTTAGTTGGAACAGTCCTTGGGAAGTATATAACTTTGATTTTAAATAAAGTTCACAAAACTGCTTGTATGAAGCTAAAATTTTGACCATGTCTATATGTATACTAGATACACCATATGACCAAAAATCAGATATTTTGGGGCATATTTTTCTATAATTTTCTCCAATATATTATTTATTTAATTATTAGAATAAAAGTGGTCAAACAAATTATATAGACCAAAATTTTGGGTGGGAGGTCCATTAGGTCAATGTAAGACCCAAGTAAAATTTTTGATCCATTTGGAGCTCTGCATGTTGGTGTATTCCAATGCACGAGGCTATGGCTTTAGTTGTGTGGTGTGCATTTAACCAAAAAAGTGTATCTTGTGAATTTAGCAAGATTGGTTTGGTCAAATCCAGTGAAATTTTGTACATGCACTTATTTAGTAAAAAATAAATCTTCTCAGAGTGTTTTAAAATATTTAGAGTTTAATTTGCTTGGAAATTGAATTATTTTTCATATTATTATGCTTATGTATTAATAGAATTGATGTGATATGAATAGTTGAAAAAATCATGAAACTTTGTTAGTAGTATTATTTTAGCATTGTACTTTCTTGGTAAAATATTTGGAATTTTTGAAGTCAGAATCATAAGATTGCATTTATAATTACAATTTTGTCTCATGTATTATTATTGAAGTAATTGTCTTAAAATAGAGTTAAAAAATTTTGAAACACTGGAATAGTTAATTTTATCTAAATTATGGAATATTTAGAAGAGCATTTATAGTACCACATATGTAAAATGAACTAGTGGATCAGAATTTGATAATTAGAAATTAAATATTAAATATTACTGGAAAATTATGAAATTTAGTCCAGGTCTCTTATTTATCATTTTGTACTTATGAAAATTAATTGGTACTGTTTGGACTCCTGAAAGTGATACTTCATGTACAAATCCACTAGTGTCTTATATTTTAGGAATATTCAATTACGGTCAAATTAATTTGGTAAATTGGGAAACTATGGAATTTTATCATAATTGAGTATCTGGACCCATGTAATTAATTGTAGGATATTTAGATCAAAATAACTGGGGGTAACAACCCACAGGTTCAAATCGCTCATTTGGTCTGCATATAATAATGTCAAGGGGTGATGGTTAGAAGCGTTATTAAATTGGATCTAGACAGTTTGGGGTATGGTTAGGACCATGATATGTGGCTAGTAGGATTCCTAAGGTATTTACCAAGAGGTGATGTGAGTTAGTGTACACGGACCCTAAGAGGAGTAGTTAAGCTCGGAGATCGACGAAAGATTATCGTTCCCCTATAAGAGGTATAACCCACTCTAGGATAAATCAAGAGTAATAATGAGAGAGGGTTTGATAAAAGGTAGTCACTAACAAAAGTAAACAATCGTGAGAAAGGGAGATTTTTGATTCAACCCATCATATTTCCTAGTACTGCTGTGAGCCCTTCACCGGGTATACCTCAGGAAGTCCAAAATTCAGCTTAAACTTGTAAGTATAATTAACCAATAGATAAAAGTAGTCAAAGTAGGAGAGAAAAAATACAATAAACCTCATCCCATGTTATGGGATTGAGTGGCCAGGATTCGTTAGTCATGCGAGCTAGAGACTCAGTATGGTCGTGATAAATTGAGGATGTGTTAGTCCTACGAGCTGATGGCTTGGTAATATATAAGATTTAAGGATGGGTTGGTCCTGCGGGCTGAAGGCTAGGATAGGTATTGTATACCTGGATTGTGCCTGTTGTAGTGGATCATTCGACACTAGTCCAGTCGGCACACCGATACAGTACGTTCACTCCGGTGAGGAGTGCAGGTTTTTGGGGCCAGTAGGTTATATATACTGCGGTCTGGAGGACTATCCCCCAAACGCACACTCGACCATAAGGATTGGTGGATTTACAACAAGAGTACTCAGGAGCTCCTTTGTTGTGTTCTAAGCATTGAGGCGTACATAAGGCCTGATAGTGTGCCTGCCCACCTAGGAGTGGAGATACCCGCTCTACTGCCACTGTGAGCCACGACGGTTGGTATATGAGAGGATAGCTACCTCTAAAAAGTGGGGAATTTTTGAAAGGTCTGTGCACAGAGTCAGGTGGGTGAGTTGCATCACAAATCATTGCATTACATCGCATAACATGACATATATTAATTAGTATAACTTAGATAATAACTATAGACCCTCATCATATAAATTAGTATGAACTCTTTTATATGATGAGTTACTTTGGAAACCTTAACTTATAAGTTTGTTGTAATGCCCCAATTTTCACCTGTCTTAGCTCTCTAAGAGCTACCGACCGGTGGTAGTGTAACACCCCAAGTTTCTGTAGGCAGGAAAAGGGGGTATCACACGACGATAGGCCAATACCACACTTGGCAATTTATTTGTCGAAGTTCTCGTGTTTCTACCGCGCGACGGTAGTAACTATTGCGTTGCGGTAGCAAGAGCAGTCGTGTCGTAACCGTCCCTAGCTACCGGAAGGAGCTAGCATCTTATCGCATGGCGATATCGAAGCTATAATGTCGTGGCCCTGAGTCTAGTACCCGCAAACACAGGAGGATTGAAACCCATTACGTGTTTCAATTGCTTTTCTGTCGCTTGCCTTGCGGTCACTAGCTCAACGACCACTTGTCGTACCGCCACATGCTCAACTATGTCAGCAGGTTCCTATACCACCTCAGGGTTATGAGGTTGTACTCATACTCCTAGTTGCGTATTAATTAATGTGAATATGGCTTCAGCAACCAACTGTATAGTTTTTGGAGTAGGAGGAGGTGTTGGAACCGCAATCAGTGCATTACTCCCCGCCAAGTGTTGGGGTTCCTGCTTCCCCACACCACTTCTCGTTGCCTATAAGCGTGAAACGCACAATTAAGCTACACACAGTATTGCCAAAAGCAATTATTGGAAAACACAAGTTCTTTCAACAAGTGTATTTTCATTCCTAAGTGGACATTTTTGAGTTCATATTTGTTATAACGGTAAGCATATACACGTGCTCACCACCCGTTAAAAGAATTTGACCGTAAATTTGGAGAAGGAAGACTGAGACATGCTGATACCAAAATTGCAACACCTCCATCTGTCACATGAAATATAATAGAGGGTCTAGCAGGGGCCCCATGTCATATTCCACAAACAGTCGGCGGAGTTACATGTTAATATCAAGAGACCAAACGAGACCTAACTCAGAGCATTCTAGCGGAAGCTTCAAGGGTTAAATTGAACTCAAGTAATACAAATGCTCTCTAATAAAAACCATATAGGAATGTTTATAAAATACACAAAACAATATGGTCTTAAGGGCTTACAACTGTTTCCTTTACAAAAGTTTTTTGCATACATCGGCACATAGGCCAGCCACACATGAAAAACATTTATCATTCGCCTTTGGGCTTTCGAGGGACAGCAAATTACAGCATAAGGGACTCCAGCCCGCTAATTTCCAC
This sequence comes from Platanthera guangdongensis, assembly GCA_039583875.1. Classification (NCBI taxonomy): domain Eukaryota; kingdom Viridiplantae; phylum Streptophyta; class Magnoliopsida; order Asparagales; family Orchidaceae; genus Platanthera; species Platanthera guangdongensis. The sequence goes on along the minus strand of CM077161.1, from coordinate 20,585,299 downwards.
TTGTTTCTCCAGCACCTGCATAGCACGATCCACCAAAACCTGGTAAACAAAGCAACGGTCAACATTAGCTGACCAATTTATAACGACCCCACCCCTCATTCGGGATGGAGGTTCTCCTTCCCTACAAGCAGCAGTATATATATATGGCAATAGGAATGTGCAACTTAAGCACCATTCGCCATAGACGCGGGCTTGATCGGCCACACGCCTCGTGCACTCAGGGCAAATTATCGATATACAGAGATTTCAGGCCCTACCACAATTCATAAAATGGTTCCTTTGAGCATTTCTCTTATTTCTTCCTATGCTACGACAAAGTAAAAGGAGCTCTCAAAGATTCAATCCAGTGACTCACTCCAAGTCGATTGTCATAGGGTGGGTGCAGGTTAGACAAAACTCGTTGCTCAAATCATCATGCGCAGAAAGCTGAAACCTTCATGGCTATGACATGACGCGGGTTCAGCGTCCCCCTTGCCCAAGCAGAACTATTTAAGTTCTCACTAATATAGCCTGCGGGTCTCCCAAAGACAGGCTTCGCAACCAATGGCCCATAGGTCTCCACGAGACAGGCCTCACAAATATAGCTCACTGGGAGCTAATGCCGGCAGTAGAACTACTACTGCGCGGTAGGGATAAAAGTCACTTCTTCCCCATTTATTTTTGGGCATTTTCCTGGAGATCACGTCCAGTACTATCACTGCAGTATCTTGTACACCGCCAAACCCCGAATTCCACACGTTGAAATACACGTTGAAACACACATTTTATACATGGAGTCTTCTCCGACACACAAATCAATTCATCACCAATCCAGACAAACCTCTCCAGATGGGCTTCACACAGAATGCATATTCCGTACTTCGATTCCGGATCTATATACAAGTTTTATGGGGGATCACAATGATCTACCCACTGGAAACCAACCTTTTCTTCACCCTTTGTTCAGGGGTTCCACGCACGTATGCAAATTTATTACTTCACTTGTCTAAGGAGAAAGTCGTTACCCTTAAAGATCTTTTCGGAGGCATGAGTAAGTCTTTTATCTGGATGGAAAGGAACGTCTCACTTTCCTCGTCACAGATATTTATTCAGCTCTTTATTCCGATCATGGGATCTCCTTCACCGAGCTTGCAACACGAAGCCTCAGCCTCTTTCCCTCAAGAACTTGCAGTACCAAGATAGAGAGAAAAGTGAGAGTTCAATCTCATGCCAAATATATATTTAAAGGCTACCGCCGTGCGGTATCTACTACTGTCGTGCGGTAACATAGGTGGTTGCTGCTTGGGACAATCGACATCGCATTGTCACTACAAAATAGTCTCCACCTTACTACCCTGTGTCAGCTACTGCCGCGCGTCAGTTACTACCGTCAAACGGTACTTTAACCTGATTTATCGTCGCGCAATACTCCTAGTGCCGAGCTATAGTCAATCAATGCTATGTTCAATGCATTGAGTGATAGCGCTATGCGCTAGCCTTACTACCGCCTCATGGTAGTACTCTCAGCGCTTTGAAGCGTTGATTGTATTGAGTTGTACCGCCACGCATTAGCCTACTACCGCCCCGTGGTAGTCCACTCAATGCTTTGACGATAGCATTAAGTGGTATCACCACACGCTAACATTACTACCGCAACGCGGTGTATTCCCGAGAGGTCTGTCGATTTTATTCAAAAGCTAACGCTCGCGTTAACACTAACGTCGCGCGTTAACTTCCAATTCCTCCTTTTTAGGATTTTTGTGGCATTATACTAGTTCTCACACATCATGATATTGTGATATCAAGTCATCATATGGGTACTTGTTAGTGAACAAGTTGTTCTGGACAGGCTCACCATGAGAATACTTTGTGGATTGTTATATGAACGTGTGACAAGTATGTCTCAAGCAGAAATGGTGTTTGTGGTTCTTTGACCTAAAGTCACAGCACTCATCGAGTGAGGAAGAGCATGCTTCATGCTATCAAAAGTCCAGTCTTGAGAAAGTTGGATGATAAAGGTGGTTGTTGGGTACGTTACGAATCATTTGGGTCTTTTGCGTGTGGATAAAAATGGGATTTGTCCTCCTATATGACATGAGTTGCATCCATAGGCCCCTTGATGGAATGGGACTGAGAAATGCATGACCATGCTTAGTTGAGTCAATATATAATATTTAGCTCACCAATTTCTAGAAGTCCATTGTAGATCAAGAAAATTGAGTTGAATAATTATGAGGGTGGCATGGTCTATACCTCTAGTTCTATCAGGATGTAAGGGACAAAGGGACATGACAACACTAATACATTGGTCACAATGGCTTTTGAGTTTTAAACTCTTATTGCTTGGGGTGTAATGATGCATTGCAAGATGGCGCTCATTATTTATGAAGCTTTTGTTTGATACTTTTAAGATCAAGTGGGATACTGCTGGTGCTACCATGCTGATCTCGAAGTGATTAAACATGTGGTCTCACTGCCAACACAATATGAGCCTATGGGGTCACACATAAGAGCATTGGAGAAGTTGGAAAAGTTTGTGTTGGCCTTGTTCATATGTGATATGAGTGATGGACCAAGCCTATGATGTTCTGGATCTAAAGGATTTTCATTCCGGGACCTATATTACAAATATGGGTCATCAGGTAAGTGGTCAGAAGACTCTCAGGGAAATTCGTCGAGTATAGACATAAGGTTTCGATGAATAGGTTTGAATTCATCGAGTATCATCATGACAGACTCAACACATCTGTCTTGGGTGGTGGTGGCGGTGAAACGAATTTGTCATGACAGACTCAACAAATCATCATGATGGACTTAACAAAACTGCCACCTCTAGCGGTCAAACCATCGCCAATCGATAGCCACCACCTCAACAGAGGTGGTGGCCGGTCGGGGAGGTGGCTGGATCGTCGCGAAATGGAGCATCAATATGCTCCAGGTCAAGGCAATCATAGTCGTTAGCTAGAGGTAGAAGATGCCCGGGTGCCATCGTATTTGCTTTAAGATCCGAGCTGATATATAAATTTATATACTACAGTTGTTTTATTTTGTCACACTTTTACATAGTTTTTCAAACCGAAATTAAGTCCACTTAGAGGACAAATTTCTAAAGGTTTCCTGAGACAACTTTTGTAGACCTTGAGTTCTAATTTTTGTAGGAATTGAAATAAACATATTTTGAGTTCTATAGCTCCCTGAAGGGCAGTTTTAGTGGGAACGGTCCTTAGGAAGGACAGAACTTTGATTGTAGATAAATTTAACAAAATTGTTTGCATGAAGTTTAAATTTTGACCATACCTGTATGTATCCTAGATACAACAAGTTACTAAATATCAAATTTTGGGGGCATATTTTTCTATACTTTTGTAAACTATATGATTTATTGAATTATTGGAATAAAAGTGGTTAAACAACTTTTATAGACCCCAAATTTTGGGTGCGAAGTCCATTAGGTCATTTCAAGACCTTGGTAAAATTTTGGGTCCATTTGGAGCTCAGCAGGTGGGGGTATTCCAATGCATGAGGCTATGGCTTAAGGTGTATGGTGTGCATTTAGCCAAAAAGGTGTATCTTGTGAATTTAGCAAGATTGGCTTAGTCAAATCCAGTGAAATTTTGTACATGCACTTATTTAGTGAAAATACATCTCCTCAGAGTATTTTAGAATGTTTGGAGTTGAATTTGCTTGGCAATTGAATTATTTTTCATATTATTATGCTTATGTATTAATAGAATTGATGTGACATGAATTGTTGAAAAAATCATGAAACTTTGTCAGTAGCATTATTTTAGCATTGCACATTCTTGGTAAATTATTTGTAATTCTTTGAACTCAGGATCTTAGGGTTTCAGTAATAATTATAATTTTGTCCCATATATTATTATTGAAGTAATTGTGTTAAAATAGAGTTAGAAAATTATGGTACTCTGGGATAGTCAACAATTTAACATTTTTAACCTCTAGTAATTTTTCTGGAAATTTTAGATTAGCATTTATAGTACCTCATGTGTGAAAAGTACTAGTGGATCAAATTTTGATAATTAGAATTAAAATATCAAATATTACTTGAATATTATGAAATTTGGTTCAGTATAATATTTATTATTTTGTACTTATTAAAATTAATTGGTACTATTTGGACGCCTGAAAATGATACTTCATGTACAAATCCACTAGTGCCTCATATTTTAAGAATATTCAATTATGGTCAAATTAATTTGGGAAATTGGGAAAGTGTGGAATTTTATCATAATTGAGTATCCTGACTCATGTAATTAATTATAGGACATTTGGATCAAAATAATTGGTGGTTATAACTCATAGGCTCGAATCACTCATTTGGTCTGTATACAATAATGCCAAGAGGTGATGGTTAGAAGCAACACTAAATTGGATCTAAATAGTTTGGGGTATGCTTAGGATCATGATATGAGGCTGGTTGGAGTCCTAAGGTATTTACCAAGAGGTTATGTGAGTTAGTGTACATGGACCCTAAGGGGAGTAGTTAAGCTTGGAGATCGATGAAAGATCATCGCTCCCCTATAAGAGGTATAACCCACTCTAGGATAGATCAAGAGTAACAATAAGAGAGGGTTTGATAAATCTTAGTCACTAGCAAAAGTAAAAAATCTTGAGAAAGGGAGAATTGAGTTTCAGCCCATCATATTTACTAGTACTGCTGCGAGCCCATCGCCGGGTAGACCTCGGGAAGTTCAAGACTCACCTTAAACTTCTAAGTATAATTAACCAATAGATAAGAGTAGTCAAAGTAGGAGAGCAAAAATACAATGAACCTCGTCCCTTGTTATGGGATGGAGTGAGCCAGGATTCGTTAGTCCTGCTAGCTGGAGGCTCAATATGGTTGGGATAAATTATTGACGTGTTAGTCCTGTGAGATGAAGGCTCAGTAATGAATAAGATTTGAGGACGGGTTGGTCCTGCTGGCTGAAGGCTCGGATAGGTATTGTTATACTTGGATTGTTCTTATTGTGGTGGGTTATTTGGTACTAGTCCAGTCGACATATCTACAGAGTACATTCACTCTGGTGAGGAGTGCAGGTTTTTAGGGCCAGTAGGTTATTTATACTGCGGTCTGGAGGACTATCCCCTAAATGCACAGCCGACCATAAAGACTTGTGGATTTCTGGCAAGAGCACTCAAGAGCTCCTCTGTTATGTTCTTAGCATTGAAGCATATGTAAGGTTTAGGCCTAATAGTGTGCTTGCCTGGCTAGGAGTGGAGATACCAGCTCCACCACCACCGTGAGCCACGATGGTTGGTATCTGAGAGGCTAACTACCTTTAAAAAGTGGGGAATGTTTCAAAGGTCTATTCACATAGTCAGGTGGCTGAGTTGCATCATGAATCATTGCATTGCACGACATATATTAATTAGTATAGCTTAGATTATAATCGCAGACCCACATCATATAAATTAGTATGAGATCTTTTATATGATCAGTTACTTTGGAAACCTTAACTTATAAGTTTGTATGAGCATTCATATAAGTTAAGGTATGTTTTATGATGGTAATATAGCTTGTTTACTTTACTTTGTTGTATATTACTGCACTGCTCTTACTTTACTATTATTGTCTTATAGTAGTTCTCTTTATACCTATATATATACTACTAGTTAGTGCCATGTCACCTGCTTTTCTATACGGCTTTGTTGTCCTCCTCCTCCTTCTTCCTCTCGCTCGGTGCCTAGGAGTCGCGGGGGTGAGACGTGGATGAAGTAACTTAGGTGGTGTTTGGTTGGACTTATGACCTGCGGTGAAGATGAAACGCACTGTTATTTTCAACATAAGCTGTGTTTGGCACGACTTATTTTATGAACTCCATTTTACTTCTGCCGCTCTTTAATGCATAACCCCAACTGTTTTTTTTTTGCGGTCAACCACAAAAGCGCGAGCCATCACCTTCTTTGCTGATATCCCTCCCGATCATCCTTTCGCCGCAACCTAGGGCCCGATAACTTTCCCGATCGCCGTCTTTGCAAGTAGTAGAATCCCGATCGTCCCCGTCGGCCACCCCAGAATCCTCGATCCACTGGTTTGTCTCGATCCTTCTCCTCTTCGATCCCCCGATCTTCTTCGATCCTCCCATCTTCCTTGATCTGCCGGATTTTCTTCCAGGAAAAAAAATTGAAACCATTTTCTTCCGCATCCACCTCCCCGGTCGGCTTGCGCATTTTTGGTGTGTGTTGTGTGTGTGTTGTTAATTTGTTATATATATATATACGTGTGTGTGTGTTGTTATATATATATATGTGTGTGTGTGTGTGTGTTATTGTTATATATGTGTTATATATATATATATGTGTGTGTGTGTGTGTGTGTGTGTGTGTGTGTGTTGTTATGTATGTGTGTGTGTGTTGTTGTTGTTATATATGTATTATATATATATATATATATCTGTGTGTGTGTGTGTGTGTTGTTGTTATATATGTGCTATATATATATATATATATATATATATATATATATATATATATATATATATATATATATATATATATATATATATATATATATGTTACATGCCTTTTTTTAAAGATTGCATTGGAGCAATAGATGAGACACATGTTCACGCGTGCGTACCAGTTGGAAATCAAGTTCCTTACATTGGGAAACGTGGCAGTGCAACTCAAAATGTCATGGCTGCTTGTGATTTCAACATGTGTTTCACCTTCGCTATGCCAAGTTTGGGAGGGATCAGCGCACGATAGTCGCATTTTCGATTTCGCCATAAGTGAGCCCTGTTATAACTTCCAGCATCCACCTCTAGGTAATTATTTAAAATTTTGTTTTTTATTTATTACTATACAAACATTTTGTTGGTAAAAGTTTTTTAATAATTTTCAGGAAAATATTACTTGGTAGATTCTGGTTATCCTCTACAAAGAGGATACTTGAAACTATATCAAGATACACGGTATCATCTACCTTACTTTGCTCGTGGTGGTCATCGAGTAGAAGGACGTCGAGAAATATTCAATCATGCACACTCATCACTTAGTAGTGTGATAGAATGATCATTTGGGGTTTGGAAGAAAAAGTGGCCATACTGCGGGACATGCCAAGCTATCGTTTCGACAAACAAGTAGCTATTGTGATCGCCACAATGTGTTTACAATAATTTAATTCGTCGCCACCCTTCACATGTGGATATTGAATTTAGTGAATCAGAACAAAGGGATCGAGATATTGGGATGACAACACAAGGGCGACAAGAAACATGCACTGACACAGCAGGTGGTGTAGAGGAGATGATCGTGCTACGTAATATTATTGCAGATCAATTGTATGAAGCTAAAGGATATAACAAAATGATGAGGGTTAATTCTTAA